>JARQOD010005742.1:0-46434 GCA_033576555.1 Oophaga sylvatica
AATGTCTGGTTTGTTCTCTCAGTTTGACCATTGGTCTGAGGATGAAATGCCGAGGAGAAAGACAATTGAACACCCAGTTTAGAACAAAAAGTCCTCCAAAATCTGGAAACAAACTGGACTCCTCTGTCAGACACAATGTTCTCAGGAATGCCGTGTAAACGAACCACGTGCTGAAGGAACAACGGCACCAATTCAGAGGAGGAAGGCAACTTAGGTAATGGCACAAGATGTATCATTTTGGAAAAACCTATCACAAATTACCCAGATGGTGGTCATTCTCTAAGAAACAGGAAGATCGGAAATGAAATCCATAGAGATATGGGTCCATGGTCTCTTGGGCACAGGCAATGGCATCAACAAACCACTAGAGCGAGAGCAAGGCTTGGAGCGAGAGCAAGTCCCGCAGGACTGCACAAATTCCCTGACATCGCGAGACAAGGTAGGCCACCAAAAGGACCGACTAACCAAGTCTCTGGTACCAAAAATTCCGGGATGCCCAGCCAATGCGGAACAATGAATCTCAGACATCACACTCTTTTTCCATTGGTCCGGACAAACAATTTTCCAACAGGGCAGCGCTCGGGCCTATCCTCCTGACACCCCTCCAGAGCAAGTCTCAAATTAGGCGAGATGGCGGAAAGAACTACACCCTCCTTCAAAATAACAGAGGGATCAGATAGCTCAGGAGAGTCCGCAATGAAACTCCTCGAGAGGGCATCCGCCTTAACATTCTTAGTGCCAGGAAGAAAGGAAACCACAAAATTAAAACGTGTGAAAAACAAGGCCCACCTGGCCTGTCTAGGATTGAGTCGCTTGGCAGATTCCAGATAGACCAGATTCTTATGGTCCGTAAGGACCACCACCTGATGTTTGGCTCCCTCCAGCCAATGTCTCCACTCTTCAAAAGCCCACTTCATGGCCAATAACTCCCGATTACCCACGTCATAATTACGTTCAGTAGGAGAAAATTTTCGAGAGAAAAAGGCACAAGGGTTACTTTTAGAGGTCTCTGGATCTTTTTGGGACAAAACGGCACCTGCCCCAATTTCAGAGGCATCAACCTCCACCTGAAATGGCAGAGAAACATCAGGCTGCCGTAGAACAGGAGCAGAAGTGAATCTCTGCTTAAGTTCCTGAAACGCAGAGACTGCCTCAGGAGGCCAATTCACCACATCAGAACCCTTTCTGGTCAAATCAGTTAATGGTTTAACAATAACAGAGAAATTACCAATAAATTTACGATAAAAATTGGCAAAACCCAAAAATCTCTGAAGAGCCTTTAATGAAGTAGGTTGGACCCAATCACAGATGGCCTGAACCTTGACCGGGTCCATTTCAATAACAGATGGGGACAAAATGAATCCCAGAAATGAGATCTTCTGTACGCCAAAAAGACACTTTGATCCCTTCACATACAGAGCATTCTCTCTCAAAATCTGGAATACAGTTCGAACATGTTTCACATGAGAGTCCCAGTCATTAGAAAAAATCAAGATATCATCCAAATAAACAATCAGAAACTTGTCCACAAAATCCCTGAAAATGTCATTCATGAAGGACTGGAAGACGGAAGGAGCATTAGTGAGCCCAAAGGGCATCACAAGGTACTCAAAATGCCCTTCAGGGGTGTTAAATGCCGTCTTCCATTCATCCCCGTGCTTAATGCGAATAAGGTTATACGCCCCCCTGAGGTCAAGCTTGGTAAACCAAGTAGCGTTTTTCACCCTGGAAAACAGGTCAGAAATCAAGGGTAACGGGTATTGATATTTCACAGTAATATTGTTCAAGAGACGATAATCAATACACGGCCTTAATGAACCATCTTTTTTGGCCACAAAGAAAAAAACGGCACCTAAGGGTGAAGAGGATGGTCTGATATAACCCTTCTCCAATGATTCCTTGATATAAGACCGCATAGCGTCATGTTCAGGTACAGACAAGTTAAAGAGGCGACCCTTAGGGAATTTACTACCTGGCACTAATTCAATAGCGCAGTCATAGCTCCTATGGGGAGGTAAGGATGCAGATTTACTTTCGCTAAACACATCAGAAAAATCAAACAAAAAGTCAGGAACATCCTCAGCCTGGGGGGAGGCAGAAAAAACAGGAGTGTTGGTATTAACACATTGGCAGCCCCAACTGGTTACAGACACAGATTTCCAATCCAAAACAGGATTATGAGACTGTAACCAAGGGAAACCCAGCACGATAATGTCATGCAGATTATATAGAACCAAAAATTTGCAGCACTCCTGGTGATCAGGTTCAACCCTCATTATCACCTGAGTAGAAAACTGGGGTTTATTCTCAGCCAAAGGGGTAGAATCGATCCCCAGTAGGGGAATAGACTTCTGTAGGGGTATCAAGGGAAATCCACAACGTTTAGCAAAATCATAATCCATCAGGTTAATAGCTGCTCCAGAATCAACGAAAGCCTGAGCAGAAAATGAGGACAGAGAGCATATCAGAGTGACAGTTAATAAAAACTTAGTCTGAACACTACCCAAGACAACCGAGCGTGCAAAACGTCTTCCCCGCCTAGGGCAGACTGAAACAGCATGAGAGGCATCACCACAGTAGAAACATAACCCATTGCGCTTTCGAAACTCATGACGCTGTGCCCCAGACACCACTCCATCACACTGCATGGGCTCAGCAGCTGGCTCACAAGGCAACACCACTCCACGCATACTTCTCCGCTCACGCAAACGTCTGTCAATTTGAATCGCTAATGACATAGAATCATTGAGACCAGAGGGGACAGGGAATCCCACCATAACATCCTTTACATTATCCGACAGACCCTTCCGGAAAAGGGCCGCCAAAGCGTCGTCATTCCATTTGGTCAGGACTGCCCACCTACGGAATCTCTGACAGTATAACTCAGCGTCATCAAGCCCCTGATTTAATGCCAACAAGGCTTTTTCAGCTTGATCAGTGATATTAGGCTCATCGTACAATTACCCCAAAGCCTGAAAAAAACATCAACATCACTCAAAACAGGATCCCCAGTGTTCAGGGAAAAAGCCCAATCCTGAGGATCGCCGCGCAGGAGAGAGATGATAATTTGAACCTGCTGCGCTGCGTTTCCTGAGGACTTAGATTTTAAGGCAAAAAACAATTTACAATTATTTTTGAAATTCTGAAACTTAGCTCGATCCCCTGAAAACAAATCTGGCATGGGATCCTAGGTTCCACAACAGGCAACCTAGCAAGATATGCAGCAATACTCCGAACCTCAGTGGCAAGCTGATCCACACGGCCAGACAACTGTGCAAACTCCATTGGGAGAAAAGATCCTCCCCAGCACCCAGAGATACAGAGGGAAAAAAAAATGCAACAAACAGAAAAATATCTCTGACAACTTTTCTTCCTTCAAAATATATATATATTTTTTTTCCTTCTGTGAGTACCATACAATTTTTATTGCCGGTGATACTGTTATGTTACGGTAGCTGAGGAGTGCAGGTAAAAAAGGAAATACACCAGAGCAGTTGGAATCTATGAGATTGCAGTACCCTGACTAACCACCACAACTACAGGCAGCCGTGGAGCGTTCCTACGATGGTCCTAGACGCCTCGTCACAGCCTGAGAAACTAACTACACCTAAAGATAGAAATAGGAAAGCTATCTGCCCCGGAGCAGAACCCCAAAGATAATAGAAAGCCCCCAAACATGTAATGGCGGTTAGACAAGAGGAAATACTGACACAGAAAGAAAATAGAATGAGCAAACGCTGGGGCCCAAACTATCTAAATAGAAAATGACAGGAAGGGTACTTACTGCAATCCCAGAAAACCCTGAAAAACACCAACATACTAATTTCAAAATCACCTGAGATCACACGACCTCTACCACCTAAATTAGTTCTCTGGTGTAACAAAAACAGCAGCCACTGAAAAAACTGCAAAAAGCAAAAGTACAAAACACAGTGGCTGGACTAAACTGAGAGGGCAAAAGCCCCCGGAGGGGACCCAGAAGGCCCCCACAGAAGTGCAGGACAAAATGCAAAAATATAGCAAAAACACAAAATAAGAAATCGTCTTATCTGACAGCAGGAGATGCAGACACGACACAGCAGGCTACAAGGGAAACTGGAAAGAAGGATTCAGACCAGAACAATTGATCACCGGCAACCCTGATGGGAAAATGATTCCCTTAAATAAGACCAATCAGTAACACCTGATTCCCAATCCTCACTAGTACCGCTTGTAACCACCAGAGGGAGCCTCTGCTCAGAACTCATCTCAAACCCATTCACAACACATTACAAGATTCTGAAGCCAAAACGTTAGTGTCTGCTGGGTCTGGAAGGCTGTGTCTGCTGTACTGTGGATATCAGACGTCCAGTTGTACTTTCTGTGATGACAGTGGTTGTGACTTCTCACAACCATTCCAGGTGAGCAATTCCCTTAAGTTTTTTCTTTTTGCAGTGTTACCACAGGTAAACACTATTGTTTTTTTTTTTTTTCCTTTCTTTTCTCTTTTTTGTCTGCTGTAACTCTGGATATCAGATGTCTGGTTGAAACTTTCTGTGATGATAGTGGTTGTGACTTCTCACAACCATTCCAGGTGAGCAGTTCCCTTAATTTTTTTTTCTCTCTGCAGTGTTGCCACAGGTGAACACTATTGTTTTTTTTTCTCTCCTCTTCTTCCAGTAATCCTGTCTTAAAAGATCTGGAAAATGGAGGCCCGCATAAAGGAACTTTGCGGAGTGACTGATAATATCCTTGCAGATTTGCAGAATATAAAGACCCGTTTTACAAATCTACAGGACCTCAATAATCACAATTTGCAAGTGGTTGGACAGACTACCCAGGATTTGCGAGCCAGGATTGAGGTTCTAGAGGGGCGAGTCCAGGCTCCTGCCGTAGCCCCGAGTGCTGGGATTCCCAAGTTGCCCCCTTTTCGTTTTGGCGGTGAACGTGAGAAATTCAGGGGATTTATTAATCAATGCAATCTTTTTTTTTCTGCACATGCTTCACAATTTCCCACTGAACGATCTAAGGTGCTTACTATAATTATGTTGCTTACCAACAAGGCTTTAATGTGGGCAAACCCTCTGATTGAGACTGAGGATGATTGTTTGAATCACCTTGATGCTTTTATTTCAGCCATGGGGCAGGTGTTTGATGACCCCAATCGAGGTGCAACAGCTGAAGCAGCCATGTTAGTTTTGCGCCAAGGTAAGCACTCGGTAGCTGAATATGCCTTGGATTTCAGGAGATGGGCCCTTGATACCACCTGGGACAGTTCCGCCAAAAAATCTATTTTTCGAAAGGGGTTATCTCCACTGATTAAGGATGAACTTGCTCGTGCCGACCCTCCCACTGCGTTAGGTGACTTTATTAACTACTGCATCCGTATTGATACTCGTCTGACTGAACGCAGGCAAGAGAGATGGTTCGAAAGCAATCGTACTAACCTTTTCCTACCTTCCTCTCCAGCTAAGGAACCTTTGAGTAGGATTACACGGGAACCTGAACCTGAACCCATGCAGGTAGACTCTTTACAAAGACGGGTTAGTGATGCACGCAAGGAACATCGTTTTAAGGAGAATCTATGTTTCTATTGTGGTAAGTCAGGGCACTTCATTATAAACTGCCCCAGCCGTTCTCGTAAGACTACTGCAGCACTCATTCATTGTGAGTGTTGCGAGAGGGGATCTGTCAGGTCCGAGCCTCAGGCTCCAGAGAGATCTGCAGAAACAGATCTTGATTTCTCGGACTTAAACTCCGTTACCTCTGAGGACGTTGACTGTGTAAACGCTGCCATTTTTCAAGTTTCCTCAGCGGTGTCCCAGCTGAGTTGTAAGAAAAACAATTCTCATTGCTTTCTTTCCATCAAACTCTGGGTTGACTCAGCTTGGGTGTCTAGCTCTGCTATGATCGACTCAGGGGCAAGTGGAAATTTTATGGATGTCTCCTTTGCTCTGAAACAGGGAATACGTTCAGTAAAGAAGGCTACTCCAGTACAGATGGAAACTGTGGATGGCTCCCTGCTGACCTCTGGACCAGTGGATCAGGAAACAGAGCCTTTGAGGGTTCTTATGGGTAAAGATCATCAAGAGAAACTGTCCTTTATGCTTATCTCTTCTCCCCACTTTCCCATTATTCTAGGGCTACCATGGCTGCAGGCGCAGAATCCTACCATTAACTGGGAGACCAAGGAATTACACTTTCCAGAGAAACAGATGAGTCCAAAAGTTTCAGCTTGCTCTGTTCCTAAAGGAATCATGTCAGTCCCTGAACTACCAGCTGTATACCAGGACTATGTGGATTTATGTGACAAGAAGAACGCTGACCAGCTTCCTCCTCACCGTCCATATGATTGTCCAATTGAATTATTGCCTGGAGCAGAGATACCTTTTGGTAAGATCTACCCCCTGGCGGGGCCCGAGCTAAAGGCTTTAAAGGATTACATAGATGAAAATCTAGCCAAGGGCTTCATACGCCCCTCTTCATCTCCTGCAGGTGCACCCATCTTCTTTGTAAAGAAGAAAGATGGATCTTGAGACCATGCATAGACTATAGGGAACTCAATAAGGTTACTATTAGAAACCGTTATCCATTGCCTTTAATCCCTGAGTTATTGGAGAGAGTGCGACATGCCAAAATTTTTTCTAAACTAGATCTTCGTGGGGCCTATAACTTAGTCCGTATTAGACCTGGGGATGAATGGAAGACTGCATTCAGGTCACGCTATGGACACTTTGAATATCTAGTTATGCCTTTTGGTCTGAGTACCGCCCCAGCCACTTTCCAACACTTGGTGAATGACATCTTCAGGGATCTCCTAGATACATTCGTGGTGATTTATTTGGATGATATTCTAATTTTTTCTAACTCCACAGAGGAACATCATGGACATGTGAGAATGGTCTTGGAACGTCTAAGACAAAACCATCTTTACATCAAACTTGAAAAGTGTGAATTCCATAGGACCGAAATTCAATTTCTGGGGTATGTACTGTCTACACAAGGAATTAGTATGGATGGAAGTAAGACCCAAGCCATCAAGGATTGGCCAAGTCCTAGAAATGTGAAGGAGGTGCAGCGCTTCATCGGGTTTGCCAATTTCTATAGACGTTTCATTAGGAATTTCTCTGAGGTAGTGTCACCTATCACTCAACTTACCCGGAAAGAGTCTAGGTTTTCCTGGACTCCCCAAGCCCAGGAAGCATTTTCCCGTCTAAAAGATAAATTTACCACTGCACCTATCCTAGTACATCCCAACCCCGAGCTTGCCTTCATAATAGAGGTGGATGCTTCAGACTGTGCCGTTGGAGCTATACTCTCTCAGAGAACAGGTGAGAAGAATGTCTTGCATCCCTGTGCCTTCTTTTCCCAGCAGTTGTCTTCGGCTAAGAGGAACTACGATGTGGGCAATAGAGAGTTGTTGGCCATTATTGCCGCCTTCAAAGAATGGAGACACCTTCTTCAGGGAGCTGCACAGCAAATAGTCGTCCTGACAGACCATCGTAACCTTGAGTTTATCAGGTCGGCTAAGTGCCTGACTCCTCGCCAGGCTCGCTGGAATCTTTTCTTAAACCAATTTAATTTTATCATCTCTTATAGACCAGGATCGCGCAATGGAAAGGCTGATGCACTCTCTAGGATTTACTCAGCAGAGACACGTCCAATTACTCCTCCTAAGACTATTCTTCCTGACTCTAGATTCCTAGGAGTAATTCATAATCAAGACCTACTTAAGGACATCAAGGAAGCATACCATGCGGATTCCTTTTTGGCACAACCCCCAAGGGACGTAAGTCTTGTCTTTAAGAATGGTGTGTGGATTCAGGGACAACGTCTGTATATTCCTGAAACAGTCAGATTAAGAGTATTGCAACTCATTCACGATTCCAAGATAGCTGGGCATAGAGGAATTCTAAAGACACAGGAATTTCTTTCTCGTTTCTTTTGGTGGCCCACTTGCAGGAAGGATGTTTTGAATTATGTCACTTCATGTGAGGTCTGTGCAAGATGCAAAACACCTCGCTCCTCACCAACTGGTCTGTTACAGCCTCTTCCCACCCCTTCCCGCCCGTGGGGATCCATTTCTATGGACTTCATTGTGGAGTTACCAACCTCTCAGGGGAAGAACACCATTCTAGTGGTGGTTGACCGTCTAACAAAGGCAGCTCATTTTATCCCTTGTGTCGGCTTACCCACTGCAAAACAGACATCAGATTTGATGATTAAAGATGTGTTTCGCTTACATGGAGTACCGGATGAGGTTATTTCGGATCGAGGGGTGCAATTCACTTCTAGGTTTTGGCAAAATTTCTGTGCAGCATTGGACATTAAAGTAAACCTTTCTTCTGCTTTTCATCCCCAGACTAATGGACAGACCGAACGAACCAATCAAACCCTGGAGCAGTATCTCCGCTGCTTTATCTGCCACCTACAGGATGATTGGGTGGATCTACTTCCATTAGCTGAGTTCTCGTATAACAACTCTCAGAGTGCCTCCACTAAACAGTCTCCTTTTTACTCTAATCTAGGTTATCATCCTAACATTCTACCACGATTTCCCATAGATACGCCCTTGCCGGCAGTGGCTGAAAGAATCACGTCTTTACAGAAGAATATGGATCTTCTAAAGGAAAATCTGGAATCGGCTCAAGAAAGGTACAAGAAAGCAGCAGATAAATTTCGTAAACCTGCACCAGCTTTCAAGGTAGGAGACTTGGTCTGGCTGTCAACCAGAAATCTTAAGTTAAGGATTCCATCGTCTAAGTTGGGACATAAGTACATTGGACCTATAAAATCAGTAAAATTATAAGTGCCGTTGCTTGTCGTCTTCAACTGCCCAGAACTATGAGAATCCACCCTGTCTTTCATGTATCCCTACTAAAGGCTGCGACACCCAATACGTTTCCTGGACGTTCCTCTCCTTGCCCTGACCAAGTGCTAGTCGATGGTCAGGAAGAATTTGTGGTGGAAAGGATTTTAGATTCCAGGTTGTATAGAAATCAGTTACAATATCTGATTAAATGGCAGGGCTACCCAGTGGAGGACAACTCATGGGAACCGGTCAATAACGTTAATGCTCCTCGCTTGCTCCGTCAGTTTCATCAGAGGTACCCACACAAGCCTGGTCTGAGGTCATCCGGAGGTTGTCCTTAAGGGGGGAGTAATGTAAGGTTCTATGTATATATTCCTGAAACTCAGTTTGTTCGTCAGCCATTTTACTTTCTGTCTTGCTGCAGCTATCTTACCCTCAGTCAAAATGGAGTTTCCAGCTTGCATGTTCCCGCCCTGATTCTCTCCTTTGCTTCTTAAGCAGCCACAGCTGAGCAATCAGTGCTTCAGAATCTAGCCTGCAGTGAACCTGTGACTTGACTCCTGTAAGCCTTGGACCTTGTACTCCAGCTATTCCTACTGAGGAACTCTGAAGCACTTGTGGACTCTGAACCCTGCTCTTTGAAAGACCCACGTTTGCATGGACTTACGGTAACAGAGAAGAAGATCCTGAATCTGTATTGGAGAGTGATTGCTGAGCTTGGATTACTCTGGCCTGCTGTGTCTCCTGTTTCTGTGTCTGCAAACTGTGTGACTATTTCTGCCAACTTGTATGAAGTAATACAGGACTTTTCTATATCAAACCTGTGACTCCTGTGTTTTCATCGCACCCAAGCACAAGACGCTATATGAACTGTACTACATACATTACACTCCCTTTTATACCCCTGGTGGGTGTGTCTGAAAGTGTGAGTGAAGTGAATGAATATCAAGCGTTGCGGTTACCTTCCTGTGCATTCTCCTGGATTTATGTGTGTGCCTTACATAGCTGGGCCACACCAAATACAGCTTGCACAAAACTGGTGATATATTCCGGTTCTGGTGATACATTCATGTAGTGATGGTTGTTCTGGTGCTGTACTCATGTATTGATGATTGTTTTGGTGCTGTATTCATGTAGTGATGATGATTCTGGTGATATATTCATCACATTTACATCCAGGTGCCTTATAGATTACATCTTACAGTCATCTCTTTCTTTTCATTGCCATCCTGTATAGACGCCATGATGACTTCTCACATCCACAGCTCGTTTCTACAGATTTCCATCCTCTCTCGTCTTCCTCACCACATCCCGACATAGTGCCCTTAAAAAGAAGCATGTTATTTAAATTCCCTCCTCATGGAAATATCTGTCCATATTATAACTTCAATAAGGCTCCTATGATATATGGCCTCCACGCTGTCTATCATTATCAGCTTTAACCGCCACACCATCCGCCTTTATGAACCTCGGTCTAGACCATGGCTGTCCCCTCTCTAATTTTCCATTACCCCTTCTATATCTCCAAACTGTAACCACTCCTCACACTGTCCCCCTATACAGTATGATGGTCACCACAGCCACCCATTTAGTATGATATCCACAACAACCCCCCAATATATTGTCTGGTCACCACATCTCAGTCCCCATATGTAGTATGATGTCCACCACAGACCCCCATAAATGGTATGATGTCCAAATCAGCCCCCATGTATACTATAATGATCCTCACAACACTCCATACAGTATTATGGCTGACAAACAACACTCCAAACAGTATGTTATTCACCACAGTCCCCTATCCAGTATGGTCACCACAGCCCCCAGAATAACCTCCACAGCCCCATATACAGTATAGTCACCGCAGTTCCTCATATACTTTGCTGTGCCCCTGTAAGGTTCTTTGTCTCTTTTGACATGTTCCTTGAAACTCAGTTTTCCGTCGGCCATTTTGCTTTCTGTCTTTCTGCAGCTCTTGCCCTCAGTTAATATGGAGTTTCCAGTTTTCATGTTCCCGCCCTGATTCTCTCCCTCTTGCTTCTTAAGCAGCCTCAGCTGAACAATCAGTGCTCCTGAATCAAGCCTCAGTCAGCCTGTGACCTGACTCCTGGAAACCTAGGATTTTGGACTCCAGCTATTTCCTACTGAGGAACTTTGGAACACTTTTGGACTTTGGAAACCTGCTGTCTGGTGAATCCATGTTTGCAGAGGAATTACGGTACAGAGAAGAGATCCTGAACCTGCTTGGAGAGTTATTGTAGAGCTTGAAGTTACTCTGGCCTGCTGTGTTCTCCTGCCTCTGTTCCTGCAAACTGTGTGACCTTTTCTGCATGCTTGTATGAAGTAATACAAGTCATTTCATATCAACCTATGTCTCATGTGTTTTCCTCGCACCCAAGCACAAGACGCTATAGGAACTGTACACTATACATGACAAGATTCAGGAGCCAATGATTAGTGTCTGCTGGGTCTGGGAAAGCCGTGTCTGCTTTGACTGTGGATATCAGATGTCCGTTTAATACCTTCTGTGATGACAGTGGTTGTGACTTCTCACAACCATTCCAGGTGAGCGCATTCCCTTAAATTTTACTCTGGAGTGTTACCACAGGTAAACACTATTGTTTTTTTTTCCTTTCCTCTTCTCCTTCCAGCACCTCTGCCTTAAAAGATCTGGAAGATGGAGGCCCACATAAAGGAGCTTTGCGGAGTGACTGATACAATCCTTGCAGATATACAGACTATAAAGACCCATTTTGCAAGCCTACAGGACCTCACTAATCATAATTTGCAAGTGTTTGGACAAACTACTCAGGAATTACGAGCCAGGATTGAGGCTCTAGAGGAACGAGTCCAGGCTCCTGCCATAACCCCGAGTTCTGGGATCCCCAAGTTACCTCCTTTTCGTTTTGGCGGTGAACGTGAGAAATTCAGGGGATTTATTAACCAATGCAATCTATTTTTCTCTGCACATGCTTCACAATTTCCCACTGAACGATCCAAAGTGCTTACTATAATCATGTTGCTTACCAATAAGGCTTTGATGTGGGCAAACCCTCTGATTGAGACTGAGGATGATTGTTTGAATCACCTTGATGCTTTTATTTCAGCCATGGGGCAGGTGTTTGATGACCCCAATCGAGGTGCAACAGCTGAAGCAGCCATGTTAACTTTGCACCAAGGTAAGCGTTCAGTAGCCGAATATGCCTTGGATTTCAGGAGATGGGCTCTTGATACCACTTGGGACACTTCCGCCAAAAAATCTATTTTTCGGAAAGGGCTGTCTCCACTGATTAAGGATGAACTTGCTCGTGCCGACCCTCCCACTGCGTTAGGTGACTTTATTAACTATTGTATCCGTATTGATGCTCGTCTGACTGAACGCAGACAAGAGAGATGGTTCGAAAATAATCGCACTAACCTTTTCCTACCTCCCTCCTCAGCTAAGGAACCTTTGAGTAGGATCACAAGGGAACCAGAACCTGAACCCATGCAGGTGGACTCTTTACAAAGACGGGTTAGTGATGCACGCAAAGAACATCGTATAAAGGAAAATCTATGTTTTTACTGTGGTAAGTCAGGGCACTTCATTATAAACTGCCCCAGCCGTTCTCGTAAGACTACTGCAGCAGTCATTCACTGTGAGTGTTGCGAGAGGAGCTCTGTCATGTCCGAGCCTCAGACTCCAGAGAGATCTGCTGCAAGAGATCTTGATTTCTCGGACTTAAACTCTGTTAGTTCTGGGGACAATGACGGTATAAACGCTGCAATTTTTCAAGTTTCCTCAGCGGTGTCCCAGCTGAGTTGTAAAAGAAATAATTCTCATTGCTTCCTTTCCATCAAACTCTGGGTTGACTCAGTCTGGGTGTCTAGCTCTGCTATGATCGACTCAGGAGCAAGTGGAAATTTTATGGATATCTCCTTTGCTCTGATACAGGGGGTACGTTCAGTGAAGAAGGCTACTCCAGTACAGATGGAGACTGTGGATGGCTCCCTGCTGACCTCTGGACCAGTGGATCAGGAAACAGAGCCTTTGAGGGTCCTTATGGGTAAAGATCATCAGGAGAAAATGTCTTTTATGCTTATCTCTTCTCCCCACTTTCCCATTATTCTAGGGCTACCATGGCTGCAGGCGCAGAATCCTACGATTAACTGGGAGACCAAGGAATTACACTTTCCGGAGAAACAGATGAGTCAAGGAGTTTCAGCTTGCTCTGTTCCTAAAGGAACCATGTCAGTCCCTGAACTACCAGCTGTATACCAGGACTATGTGGATTTATGTGACAAGAAGAACGCTGATCAGCTTCCTCCTCACCGTCCACATGATTGTCCAATCGAATTATTGCCTGGAGCCGAGATACCTTTTGGTAAGATCTACCCCCTAGCGGGGCCCGAGCTAAAAGCTTTGAAGGACTACATAGATGAAAATCTAGCCAAAGGCTTCATACGCCCCTCTTCATCTCCCGCAGGTGCACCCATCTTCTTTGTGAAGAAGAAAGATGGATCTCTGAGACCCTGCATAGACTATAGGGAACTCAATAAGGTTACTCTTAGAAACCGTTATCCATTGCCTTTAATCCCTGAGTTGTTGGAGAGAGTGCGGCACGCCAAAATTTTCTCTAAACTGGATCTCCGTGGGGCCTATAACTTGGTCCGTATTAGACCTGGGGATGAATGGAAGACTGCATTCAGGTCACGCTATGGACACTTCGAATATCTAGTTATGCCTTTTGGTCTGAGTACCGCCCCAGCCACTTTCCAACACTTGGTGAATGACATCTTCAGGGATCTCCTAGATACATTTGTGGTGATTTATCTGGATGATATTCTAATTTTTTCTAACTCCACAGAGGAACATCATGGACATGTGAGAATGGTCTTAGAACGCCTAAGACAAAACCATCTCTACATCAAACTTGAAAAGTGTGAATTCCATAGGACCGAAATTCAATTTCTGGGGTATGTACTATCTACGCAAGGGATTAGTATGGATGGAAGCAAGACCCAAGCCATCAAGGATTGGCCAATTCCTAGAAATGTGAAGGAGGTGCAGCGCTTCATCGGGTTTGCCAACTTCTATAGACGTTTCATTAGGAATTTCTCTGAGGTAGTGTCACCTATCACCCAACTTACCCGGAAACAGTCTAGGTTCTCCTGGAACCCGCAAGCTCAGGAAGCATTTTCCTGTTTAAAGGATAAATTTACCACCGCACCTATCTTAGTACATCCCAACCCCGAGCTTGCCTTCATAATAGAGGTGGATGCTTCAGACTGTGCCGTTGGAGCTATACTCTCTCAGAGAACAGGTGAGAAGAATGTCTTGCATCCCTGTGCCTTCTTTTCCCAGCAGTTGTCTTCGGCTGAGAGGAACTACGATGTGGGCAATAGAGAATTGTTGGCCATTATTGCCGCCTTCAAGGAATGGAGACACCTTCTTCAGGGAGCTGCACAGCAAATAGTCGTCCTGACAGACCATCGTAACCTTGAATTTATCAGGTCGGCTAAGTGCCTGACTCCTCGCCAGGCTCGCTGGAATCTTTTCCTAAACCAATTTAATTTTGTAATTTCTTATAGACCAGGATCGCGCAATGGAAAGGCTGATGCACTCTCTAGGATTCATTCAGCAGAGACACGTCCACTTACTCCTCCTAAGACTATTCTTCCTGACTCTAGATTCCTGGGAGTGATTCATAATCAAGACCTACTTAAGGACATCAAGGAAGAATACCATGCGGATTCTTTGTTGGCTCAACCCCCAAGGGACGTAAGTCTTGTCTTTAAGAATGGTGTGTGGATTCAGGGACAACGTCTGTATATACCTGAAACAGTCAGATTGAGAGTATTGCAACTCATCCACGATTCCAAGATAGCCGGGCACAGGGGAATTCTAAAGACACAAGAATTTCTTTCTCGTTTCTTTTGGTGGCCCACTTACAGGAAAGATGTTTTAAACTATGTCACTTCATGTGAAGTCTGTGCAAGATGCAAAACACCTCGCTCCTCACCAACTGGTCTGTTACAACCTCTTCCCACCCCGTCCCGCCCGTGGGGATCCATTTCTATGGACTTCATTGTGGAGTTACCAACCTCTCAAGGGAAGAACACCATTCTAGTGGTGGTTGATCGTCTAACAAAGGCAGCTCATTTTATCCCTTGTGTCGGCTTACCCACTGCAAAACAGACATCAGACTTGATGATTAAGAATGTGTTTCGCTTACATGGAGTACCGGATGAGGTCATTTCGGATCGAGGGGTGCAATTCACTTCAAGGTTTTGGCAAAATTTCTGTGCCGCATTGGACATTAAAGTAAACCTTTCTTCTGCTTTTCATCCCCAGACTAATGGACAGACAGAACGAACCAATCAGACCCTGGAGCAGTATCTCCGCTGCTTTATCTGCCACCTACAAGATGATTGGGTGGATCTACTTCCACTGGCTGAGTTCTCTTATAATAACTCTCAGAGCGCCTCCACTAAGCAGTCTCCTTTTTACTCCAATCTAGGTTATCATCCTAACATTCTTCCTCGATTTCCCATAGATACGCCCTTGCCGGCAGTGGCTGAAAGAATCACTTCTTTACAAAAAGATATGGATCTTCTAAAGGAAAATCTAGAATTGGCTCAGGAAAGGTACAAGAAAGCAGCAGATAAATTTCGTAAACCTGCACCAGCTTTCAAGGTAGGAGATTTGGTCTGGCTGTCAACCAGAAATCTTAAAATAAAGATTCCATCGTCTAAATTGGGACATAAGTACATTGGACCTTATAAGATCAGTAAGATTATAAGTGCTGTTGCTTGTCGTCTTCAACTGCCCAGAACTATGAGAATCCACCCTGTCTTTCATGTATCCCTACTAAAGGCTGCAACACCCAATACGTTTCCTGGACGCTCTTCTCCTTGCCCTGACCCAGTGCTGGTCGATGGTCAGGAAGAATTTATGGTGGAAAGGATTCTAGATTCCAGGTTGTACAGAAATCAGTTGCAATATTTGATTAAATGGCAGGGCTACCCAGTGGAGGACAACTCATGGGAACCAGTCAATAATGTAAATGCTCCTCGCCTGCTCCGCCAGTTTCATCAGAGGTACCCTGACAAGCCTGGTCTGAGGTCAACCGGAGGTTGTCCTTAAGGGGGGAGTAATGTAAGGTTCTTTGTCTCTTTTGACATGTTCCTTGAAACTCAGTTTTCCGTCGGCCATTTTGCTTTCTGTCTTTCTGCAGCTCTTGCCCTCAGTTAATATGGAGTTTCCAGTTTTCATGTTCCCGCCCTGATTCTCTCCCTCTTGCTTCTTAAGCAGCCTCAGCTGAACAATCAGTGCTCCTGAATCAAGCCTCAGTCAGCCTGTGACCTGACTCCTGGAAACCTAGGATTTTGGACTCCAGCTATTTCCTACTGAGGAACTTTGGAACACTTTTGGACTTTGGAAACCTGCTGTCTGGTGAATCCATGTTTGCAGAGGAATTACGGTACAGAGAAGAGATCCTGAACCTGCTTGGAGAGTTATTGTAGAGCTTGAAGTTACTCTGGCCTGCTGTGTCTCCTGACTCTGTTCCTGCAAACTGAGTGAACTTTTCAGCATGCTTGTATGAAGTAATACAAGTCATTTCATTTCAACCTATGTCTCCTGTGTTTTCCTCGCACCCAAGCACAAGACGCTATAGGAACTGTACACTATACATGACAGCCCCCTTTACAATCCCTCATTTCTGGGCCCATACGCACATCCCCTCATTTTATGGCCTCCGCACAGCTCCTCATTTCATGGCCCCCCACACTACCTCTCATTTCATGCACCCCTGCACAGCCTCTCATTTTATGCCCCACTGCACATCTCCTCATTTTACTGCCCCCTGCACAGCCCCAGTTTATCACCCCACCTGCAGAGCCCCTCAGTTTATTTCCCCATCTGCACAGCACTTCTGTTTATTCTCCCCATCTGCACAGCCTCTCCTCATTTTACTCCCCCCATCAGCACAGCCCCTCCTCTCATTTTATTCCCCCCTATCTGTGTAAGTCAGCCAAGGTGGTAGTCGTGGCAACAAGCTGTAGTGTTCCCACACCCTGGCACCACTCAGATGAAACACAATGTCCCTTCTGCTGCACATGCAGTGCATGCAGCAGAACACTCAGAGTTCCTTCCAGTTGTGTCACTCCGGCTCCTGGTTCCACAAAACACTTCGGGGTCACAATCTTTTTCTAACAGTTTAACTTTACTTATCAAAAGGGCATTCATCACCTTGGCAGCACAATTCACACAGAGTCACGTATCCTGTACTTTCCCTGCCTTCCGGGCAGACTCTATTCTTTCTGTAATCTCTTTTTCTTTCCTCCTGGCATTTGCTGCCGTACCTCTAGCCAAACTCTGTTCTGTCCATGCCTTCCTTTTCCCTGCCATCTGGGCAGTCTCTTTGGACAGTCTGTGTCCCACCTGTGCCTTCCACGTCACCAGCTCCCTGACAGCCCCTTGTCTGGTCCAATTGGGAAAGGTGATGGGAACGCCATCTCAGCTGCTCCCGCCCCGGTCTTAGACCCTGAATCCTTCTTGGGGATGGTCCTGTTGAGCTGGTGCCCGACTGCACTATTCTTCACTTGGGGCCCCGTACTGCCGTAGCAGACTTATCCCCACAGCTAGTCACTGTCTGCTCCACTGCTTCTCATATAACCTGCCCTGGGTAGGCTGCCTTGGCTTCTCCCTCTAATCAGGAAGTGCCAGTCCTATACCTCCCTTAACCCCTGTGCTGCCTGTATCTAGCTAACACTCTTGTCTATTCTAGTCTATATCTCTAATGTGTCCCCCTATGGTACCATACTATCTAAGATCCTATGCTAGCCCTAAGTCTATACACAGTACCTGACCGACACGTGACATTACATAAACATTACATTTCACATTAATAAACAATGAGGTGCTGCATGTAATTGTGTGAACAGTGTCCAGGGGAGAATAGGCACATGAGGGTCCCTGCCATCTCCTCCCCTCATTTTATTCCCCCCATCAGCACAGCCCTCCTCCTCATTTTATGCCCCCTTGCACAGTAATAAAAGAATATAACAAAGCTCGTACTCATAATCCTAGCTCCGTCCACCATCTCCTCTTCTGTGAAGTGCAGCAGTGGACGCTGGACGGCGCGATGACATCATTGTATTGCGCCATCCATCATGCACTGTTTCCAACAATGCGCGGGCCTGAAGTGGCCTGCATCTTGCTGGAGATCCCGGGAGAGCACACAGCAATTGCATTCGCGTCTTATTGAGAGCAGGGAGGGAGCGATAACCGGGGAACAGGCAGAGAGAGGGGTGACAGTGACTGACATCGCTCACCTCCGTGCCTTTGCGCCGGCCATCACTGTGCTTAATTTCTGTGGCCGCAGGAACATGTCGGGTGATTGCAGACATTAAGCTTCTTTTTTTTCAATGTTCACGCGCCTCGAGTAGGCAGGAGATGACGTCCTAGTCAGGTGCCTACCCTGCCTACCCCTCGTCCATCCACCCTAGCTCCTCCTCCACCACGCAAACCTTCCAAAATCCCTCCGACCTTTCATGGAAAAACTTCACTTCTGCACCTTGCCCTCACCAATGACACATTAACACCAATCACTCGATGAATATGCAGCATTTTGCTTGTTTAGTATAATACACCCCATAGTTCTCCATATATTATAATGTGCACCACAGTCCTCCATATTGTAAAGTGCACACCCCATAGTCCTCCATATAATATAATGTATCCATAGTGCTCCATATAGTATAGTACAGTCCTAATAGCCCTCCATATATTAAAATACACTCAGTCATCCATATAGTATAATACACTCCTCATAGTGCTCCATATAGTATAATGCACCGCCATAGTCATCCATGTAGTACAATTCACTTCCCATAGTATAATGCACCCCGTAGTTCTTCACATGGTATAATGTATTCCCTATAGTCCTCGATACAGTATAATGCAGCCCACGTATAGTATAATGCAGTCACCCTTTAGAGCAGCGGTTCTCAACCTGTGGGTCGCGACCCCCGCGGGGGTCGAACGACCAAAACACAGGGGTCGCTTAAAGGAGCCGGTGGCTGCAGCACTGTAGTGACAGCTGCAGCCGCCGGCTTCATTAGACATCCATACTTACCCTCTTCGCTCCGTCGCTGCAGGTCCCTGCATCCCTGTCGGCGGCGTCAGCTTCCTCCTGGCAGTGCAGTGACGTAGTACCGCTCATTAAGGTAATGAATATGGACGTGACGCCACTCCCATAGGCGTGGCGTCCATATTCATGTCCTTAATGAGCGGTATTACGTCACCGCTGCGCACAGGAGGAAGCTGACGCCGCCGACAGGGATGCAGGGACCTGCAGCGACGGAGCGAAGAGGGTAAGTATGATGGGGGGAGGACGGGGAGCGGAGCCATGTATACAGGATGGGAGGGGGAGCGGAGCCATATATACAGGATGGGAGGATGGGAGCGGAGCCATGTATATAGGATGGGAGGGTGGGAGCGGAGCTATATATACAGGATGGGAGGATGGGAGCGGAGCCATATATACAGGATGGGAGGGGGGAGCGGAGCCATGTATATATTATGGGAGGGTGGGAGCGGAGCCATATATACAGGATGGGAGGATGGGAGCGGAGCCATATATACAGGATGGGAGGGGGGAGCGGAGCCATGTATATAGGATGGGAGGATGGGAGCGGAGCCATATATACAGGATGGGAGGGGGGAGCGGAGCCATATATACAGGATGGGAGGATGGGAGCGGAGCCATGTATACAGGATGGGAGGATGGGAGCGGAGCCATGTATACAGGATGGGAGGGGGAGCGGAGCCATATATACAGGATGGGAGGATGGGAGCGGCAGCCATATATACAGGATGGGAGGGGGAGCGGAGCCAGTATAAGGATGGAGGATGGGAGCGGAGCCATATATACAGGATGGGAGGTGGGAGCGGAGCCATATATACAGGATGGGAGGATGGGAGCGGAGCCATATATACAGGATGGGAGGATGGGAGCGGAGCCATATATACAGGATGGGAGGGGGAGCGGAGCCATATATACAGGATGGGAGGTGGGAGCGGAGCCATATATACAGGATGGGAGGTGGGAGCGGAGCCATATATACAGATGGGAGGTGGGAGCGGAGCCATATATACAGGATGGGAGGATGGGAGCGGAGCCATATATACAGGATGGGAGGATGGGAGCGGAGCCATGTATACAGGATGGGAGGATGGGAGCGGAGCCATATATACAGGATGGGAGGGGGAGCGGAGCATATATACAGGATGGGAGGATGGGAGCGGAGCCATATATACAGGATGGGAGGATGGGAGCGGAGCCATGTATACAGGATGGGAGGGGGGAGCGGAGCCATGTATACAGGATGGGAGGTGGGAGCGGAGCCATGTATACAGGATGGGAGGGGGAGCGGAGCCATGTATATAGGATGGGAGGTGGGAGCGGAGCCATATATACAGGATGGGAGGTGGGAGCGGAGCCATATATACAGGATGGGAGGATGGGAGCGGAGCCATATATACAGGATGGGAGGATGGGAGCGGAGCCATATATACAGGATGGGAGGATGGGAGCGGAGCCATATATACAGGATGGGAGGATGGGAGCGGAGCCATATATACAGGATGGGAGGATGGGAGCGGAGCCATATATACAGGATGGGAGGATGGGAGCGGAGCCATATATACAGGATGGGAGGTGGGAGCGGAGCCATATATACAGGATGGGAGGGTGGGAGCGGAGCCATAGTATACAGGATGGGAGGATGGGAGCGGAGCCATTATACAGGATGGGAGGATGGGAGCGGAGCCATATATACAGGATGGGAGGGTGGGAGCGGAGCCATATATACAGGATGGGAGGGTGGGAGCGGAGCCATATATACAGGATGGGAGGATGGGAGCGGAGCCATATATACAGGATGGGAGGATGGGAGCGGAGCCATATATACAGGATGGGAGGATGGGAGCGGAGCCATGTATACAGGATGGGAGGATGGGAGCGGAGCCATGTATACAGGATGGGAGGGGGAGCGGAGCCATATATACAGGATGGGAGGATGGGAGCGGAGGCATATATACAGGATGGGAGGATGGGAGCGGAGCCATATATACAGGATGGGAGGGGGAGCAGAGCCATGTATATAGGATGGGAGGGTGGGAGCGGAGCCATGTATACAGGATGGGAGGGGGAGCGGAGCCATTTATACAGGATGGGAGGGGGGAGCGGAGCCATATATACAGGATGGGAGCGGAGCCATGTATGCAGGATGGGAGGGGGAGCGGAGCCATATATACAGGATGGAGGATGGGAGCGGAGCCATGTATACAGGATGGGAGGGGAAGCGGAGCCATATATACAGGATGGGAGGATGGGAGCGGAGCCATATATACAGCATATTTCCGATGGCTTTAGCCCAGTGGCATAGCAGGGGCGTAGCGTGGGCGGGCGTAGGGCGCGGGCGTAGGGCGCGGGCGTAGCGTGGGCGGGCGGGGGGCGGTCCGCCCCAGGCAGCACATGTGTGGGGCGGCGTGGCAGCAGCAGCAATTCCTCCTCCCACGGAGTCACAGTGCAGCGGCCCGGGACCCTCCGGAGCTGAGCGGCGGGTCGGTGAGTCCACTGTGCGGGGAGAGGGGGGACCCGGCCTGAGCAGGCGGCGCAATACTTACCTCTCCCCGTGCCTCCGTAGCTCCGGGCTCCAGGGGGCCTACAGGGCGCCCGCGCTTCCTGTCACAGCAGCGCCGCTGGATGACGTCATCATTCAGCGGCCGGCTGTGGCAGAGAGCGCGGGCGCCGGACAGGTGAGATGTGAGGTGTATGTGTGTATCAGTGTGTGTGTCTGCCGCGTGTGTGTATGTGAGAGAGTGCTGCGGTGCTGTCTGTGTGTGGTGCTGTATGTGTGATGGTGAGGGGGGGAGGCAGTGATGGTGGTGAGGAGGCAACGATGATGATGGGGAGCCAATGATGATGGGAAGGCAAAGATGATGATGATGGGGAGGCGATGATGATGATGATGATGGGGAGGCGATGATGATGGGGAGCCAATGATGATGGGCAGGCAAAGATGATGATGATGGGGAGGCGATGATGATGATGATGATGGGGAGGCGATGATGATGGGGAGCCAATGATGATGGGCAGGCAATGATGATGATGATGGGGAGCCAATGATGATAGCAGACAATGATGATGATGATGGGGAGGCAATGATAATGATGATGGGGAGGCAATGATGATGGTGGAGGCGATGATGATGATGGGGAGACAATGATGATGATAATGGGGAGTCTTTCCACAGTGCCCTTTCCAGAGCCGTAACAGTGCAGAACGCAGCACAGTGCAGAGGAGAGCTCCATATTTTGTATGGAGCATTATATGGGAACCAGTATTCTTTATGGAGCATTATATTTGGCCCATAATACTGTATGGAGGACTATGTGGTGCCCATAATATTGTATGGAGGACTGTAATTATTTTTTGGTTTGGGGGTCACCGCAACATGAGGAACTGTATTGCGGGGTCACGGCATTAGAAAGGTTGAGAACCACTGCTTTAGAGCATAATGCAGCCACCCCACAGAGCATAATGCAGCCACCCCACAGAGTATAATGCAACCACCCCACAGAGTATAATGCAACCACCCTACAGAGTATAATGCAACCACCCCACAGAGTATAATGTAAACCCCCCATAGAATATAATTGAGCCCCCTTATATAGCATAATGTAGCCCCTCCATAAAATACAATGTAGCCCTCGTCATACAGTATAATGCAGCCCCATAGAATATAATGTAGCCCCCCATAGAATATAATACAGCCCCCATAGAATACAATGTAGCCACCTCATACAGTATAATGTAGCCCCCTCATAGAGTATGATGCAATCACCCCTCATAGAATATAATAAATATAATACAGCCCCCCATAGAATATAATGTAACCCTGAATAGAATATCATACAGCCCACCTCCCCAAAGGAATATAACGTAGCCCCCATAGTATATATAACACAGCCACAAAGTATATAACACAGCCACATAGTATATAACACAGCCACCCTATAAAATATAATATATCCCCCAATAGTATATAACACAGCCCACATAGTGTATAGCGCGGCCCGCATAGTGTTTAGCGCGACCCACATAGTATATATCACGGCCCACATAGTATATATCACAGCCCACATAGTATACAGCAGGACCCACATAGTATACAGCAGGACCCACATAGTATATAGCACGGCCCACATAGTACATAGCAGGGCCCACATAGTATATAGCAGGGCCCACATAGTATATAGCACGGCCCACATAGTATATAACACGGCCCACATAGTATATAGCAGGGCCCACATAGTATACAGCGCAGCCCACATAGTATACAGCAGGACCCACATAGTATACAGCACTGCCCACATAGTATATGAGTCGCACATACCAGGGCTTTGGGGTACTCGGCACCGAGCCCGTTCACTTCACTGGGGATGATGTCATGGGTAGCGCAGCTCGGTCCGTTGCCCTGGGCGCTCACTAAAAGGGGGAATATTTACAGGGGATTGTAGAAATGTTCGTGACGCCACCTGTGGTTCCTGGTCAGGGTGACCAGCGCTGCAATGTAGATCCTCTGAGGGTTTGGGGCAGCAAGGTGTTAAGTCTCCCACAGGCGAGACTGATCCCTCGGAGTATATGGTGGTGCAGGGGTGAAGGAGCAATAATGCAGACACACACAAGACAGTCTCTTTCTGTACCTTTACTGGTGATGAAGTTGCAGGCACGTCCCGGGAGGCCGTCAGGGTGGAGGATGCACGTCCAGTAATCACTGAGTAGGTGTAGGGCCTCCTTACATCTATATGTGTGTGAGTTTCTAACTTGCATGAAACAAAGTTTAACTCCGTTCTCTTTGCTACGCCCGGCTGATCTTGTGGTGGAGCCTTCTTTTGGACAGAACTAAGTCTCCAATGGTTGCGCTGACCAGACTCCTGTTCTTCCTGACCCCGGTTACGTATCAGCACTGTTGGGCCCCTCTGAGACCTGTAGTCCAGCAGGGTCTCCGGTTTTTCCCACTAGCCGTGAAGGTTCTAGCAAGCTCGGACCCGGTGTCCGGTAGTGCAGAGAGGAGGTAAGCCATCATTGCTATTCACCCTCAGTCACTCTCTCTTTCCCTTTTCCACTTGCCTGTCGTCCTACTCACACCTTTAACATAAGCACAAGCAGCAGTAGATGTCAGCTTCCTTCTCTTCACCGCTCTCCAAGCGTCGGCACGCTCGCTCTCTAACAATAACTCAGTTGACTCGGTCTTACAAATACTACAGTTCCCTTTCCTTCACTTCCTTCTTAGGCTCTGTCCGAAGTTGCTATCAGGACCTTCCGTCAGACTGATCTATGCTCACTTCGAGAGTCACTTTCCACTTCCCTAGGGAACTATCAGTCTGCACGTTCTGAGGTAACTTTCCTCTCGGCTCGTCTCTCTGAGGTATAACCATCAACTAGCTAACGTTCAGCTAGACTGCCTTCATCTCCCTGCTCTATCTCTCCACACCCTTTTATACCTGCGTATTCTATAGGGCTCCCTCTGGTGGTACCAGGAAAATGTGGAGTGTGAATGAATATCAGGTGATTGTGAATTACCTTTCATGCATCCTCCAGGGTAACATGTGGCACCAAGCGCAGCTGGGCTACACATCCCCCCCCAGTTAATATCAGCACTCCCGGGCTGAAAAAGAAAACAATTTTATAATAACAACAATAACATAACTCTTCCCTTGCGGGAGGTAAGGATACTTCAAACGTTACAATGTGTACAAATTAGCAAATAGAAAAATATCAAATGCTTTCACACAATAAATACAGGATTCTTGTGGAGGACCCGTACCAAACCTCCCACGGTGGTCCTGGGTGGGCTGCAGGACTTCTTTGCTGCAAACCTCACTCAAGGCCACACCATACGGGTTTTTCTTCTGAGGTAGAATGGCTTACGTAAAACCAAGATGAGGCACTGAGTGCCAACTATTTACAACACAGTTTTTGGGCTGGCAAAGTCCTCAGCCACGCAGTCCTTTAAAAGAAACACATTTCACATTACCCAACTGGGGTATACTACTTCAGCATGTAAACATTATCATCATATAACATTCTCAATAAAGTGCAATTCTTCTTTATAACTTTGTACAGTTCAGTAAACCCTGTCTGGGTCCTACTGGTCTTCTTCAAATATAGTGGCACCTTCCACACCTGGGGCTGGAAGTATGCGGTGCGCTCTGGAACGCATCACTAAGAGATCGTGTCCTGCTACCAGTGTCTGAGTAGCCACAGTTCTCTTTTCAATTTTGCGATTTACTGGAGGCCTTACAGGTGCCTCTTCTAAGTACAGGTCGCATAGGTTTGGCTCAGTAGGGGTCGCTGTAGCAGTCGCTGCGCTCTGCAGCATTTCCAATTGGGACGCAGGTGCGCGGAGTGGCTCAGTTGGGGACGCACTAGCAATCGCTGCGCTCTGTTGCGTTGCAGAATAGGACGCAGGATAAGATGCAGGTGCGCGGCCGGGCGTTGATGTGGCTGGGGCCTGGGACGCTGAGACGCGGGGTGCGTTTCCGGCTTCAGGGACTGGGTCGCTGATTCGGGAGACATTCAGGGCATACCACCCCTTAAGTCCCCAATGCCGTGTGTAGGAGACCACATCCCCAATTAACAGATCCCGTCCCGGGTGCCCTTCTGGCAGGTGAGACTCCACATCCCTGCGATTAACAAAGACCTCCTGGTACAGGCCTGGCTCATGGATGAACCCCCAGCCTCCCTGGAGTTTGAAGTCTCTAATGGCCCCCTGGCGCCGCGGTTCCCGGAGCGTACCTTTGTCTCGCCTGACGATCTCCTTGTCAGCAAGATCCTTCTCACGGTACCTCTGGCGAAGCTGCTGCGCCTCTCGCTGCTCCCGCTGCTGCCGCTCCTCATGCTCCCGGCGTCGCCACTCGTTCTCCTTCCACGTCGTCCAGGAGCTCCATCTCCTCCCAGTCGATCTCCATCGCTTGTGGCTGGGTTTCATCCGTCGTCGTCCCTTCCGGGGACTGCATTCCGCTGCTGCCGCTGGTTCCAGGCCTGGCTGGCATTCCGGTCCGGGCAGGGCCTCCTCAGCCTCCTCTCTTCCAGCCGCGTCTTCTGCGGGGTCAGGTACAGCTCTTTTGGGGCCGGCCTCCGGTTCTTCCTCAGCCGCTGGTTCCAGTGGTGGTGCGGGTGGCATTTGCGCATCTTGAGGGGAGAGCAGTGGGTCCCACAGCAGCCGCTGTTTCAGGGCACGCTAGCTCTGCTCTATCGCCTCCATCTCTGCGCGGTGTCGGGCCATATCCCTCAGCGCCGCATCCACCTCCTCCACACGGTACATCTTTTCTTCGTCCTCCCGACCTGGGGAAGGTTCGAGTACAGGCTGTACCACTTCAGGGGAACGGGGTCTGCGCACCGCCATTCCCCCACACAGTGACTCCTGTCCTTCTGCCATCTCACTCCAGGCCAGACTGTGCTTCCATCTGGAACAATCTGGTCTTTTCCGTGGAGGCGGGACTTTCGCTTTCTCTTCTTAGCATGGAGGATGAGAAGGAGGCGGATCTCTCTTGCAGTGGGGCAGGCTTGGACATTATAATAGCACTTAGACAGCGCGCCCATTACTTTCGCGCCACGGGGGGGTACGCCCACGAATACACGCCCCTCTTCTTCACCAGCGCCTCAGGGCACGAATATGGCGCCAAAATGGCGGAAAATGGTGCCAAAAATCACAAAAACGTAACACAGTCTTTTTGCACAAAACAGTCCACTTTAGGCACACAGGACTCACATATTGCAAGCTTCGTATCCTGTTCGTGACGCCAAGTTAGATGAGTCGCACGTACCAGGGCTTTGGGGTACTCGGCACCGAGCCCGTTTACTTCACTGGGGGATGTCACGGGTAGCGCAGCTCGGTCCGTTGCCCTGGGCGCTCACTAAAAGGGGGAATATTTACAGGGGATTGTAGAAATGTTCGTGACGCCACCTGTGGTTCCTGGTCAGGATGACCAGTGCTGCAATGTAGATCCTCTGAGGGTTTGGGGCAGCAAGGTGTTAAGTCTCCCACAGGCGAGACTGATCCCTCGGAGTATATGGTGGTGCAGGGGTGAAGGAGCAATAATGCAGACACACACAAGACAGTCTCTTTCTGTACCTTTACTGGTGATGAAGTTGCAGGCACGTCCCGGGAGGCCGTCAGGGTGGAGGATGCACGTCCAGTAATCACTGAGTAGGTGTAGGGCCTCCTTACGTCTATATGTGTGTGAGTTTCTAACTTGCATGAAACAAAGTTTAACTCCGTTCTCTTTGCTACGCCCGGCTGATCTTGTGGTGGAGCCTTCTTTTGGACAGAACTAAGTCTCCAATGGTTGCGCTGACCAGACTCCTGTTCTTCCTGACCCCGGTTACGTATCAGCACTGTTGGGCCCCTCTGAGACCTGTAGTCCAGCAGGGTCTCCGGTTTTTCCCACTAGCCGTGAAGGTTCTAGCAAGCTCGGACCCGGTGTCCGGTAGCG
Organism: Oophaga sylvatica; assembly: GCA_033576555.1. Classification (NCBI taxonomy): domain Eukaryota; kingdom Metazoa; phylum Chordata; class Amphibia; order Anura; family Dendrobatidae; genus Oophaga; species Oophaga sylvatica. Next base: position 27,345 of record JARQOD010005742.1, read on the forward strand.
CAGAGTGGAGGTAAGCCATCATTGCTATTCATCCTCAGTCACTCTCTCTTTCCCTTTTCCACTTGCCTGTCGTCCTACTCACACCTTTAATATAAGCACAAGCAGCAGTAGATGTCAGCTTCCTTCTCTTCACCGCTCTCCAAGCGTCGGCACGCTCGCTCTCTAACAATACCTCAGTTGACTCGGTCTTACAAATACTGCAGTTCCCTTTCCTTCACTTCCTTCTTAGGCTCTGTCCGAAGTTGCTATCAGGACCTTCCGTCAGACTGATCTATGCTCACTTCGAGAGTCACTTTCCACTTCCCTAGGGAACTATCAGTCTGCACGTTCGGAGGTAACTTTCCTCTCGGCTCGTCTCTCTGAGGTACAACCATCAACTAGCTAACGTTCAGCTAGACTGCCTTCATCTCTCTGCTCTATCTCTCCACACCCTTATATACCTGCGTATTCTAAAGGGCTCCCTCTGGTGGTACCAGGGAAATGTGGAGTGTGAATGAATATCAGGTGATTGTGAATTACCTTTCATGCATCCTCCAGGGTAACATGTGGCACCAAGCGCAGCTGGGCTACACATATACAGCAGGACCCACATAGTATACAGCAGGGAGGGCCCACATAGTATATAGCAGGGCCCACATAGTATATAGCAGGGCCCACATACTATATAGCAGGGCCCACAAAGTATATAGCAGGGCCTATATAACACAGCCCTCATCTCTCCCCCCCAGGAATAGCCCCACAGCCACAGTTCAGTACGCACGCATGCGTTGTGTCAGAGACAGAGCGGGGAATGATGAGAGAGGGAGCGTCAGCTGATGCTTTCTCCTCCATCATTGCTTTGAACTGTACCGGCAGACGCCGGTATAGTTCAAAGCAGCGGCGGGGGGAGTCAGCGCTTGGGGCAGACGGGCCCCCCTGCCTTACTAGGGCCCCCATAGCGGCTGCGTGATGTGCCGCTAGGTGGGGGTCTCAGGGGGAGTCTCAAAATGTTGGGGGCCCCGGGCCCCAGCGCGGACCGGCGTGCTCGGGCGGCGGGCCACCCTAATCACCAGGCCCCATACTGGTGTAAGGTTTGTCATGCCCTGATGGCGGCCCTGGTTGTGGCATCACTGGACTTCAGAAAATGATTGCAACTATCAGTTGTGTTTTGGAGAGGCAGAGTTGGTGCACAGGTCTACACAGATACACAGCTTTTCTGAACCAGAATACATAGATGTTGTCCTTTATGGGATTTGAATGCTGGATTCCAATGCTAACCACTGAGCCACCGTGCTGCCCATCACCTGGAGTAGCTTCAACCAGTTGTGAAATCATCAAACAAGTGCTCAGCAGCCAAGACTGGTGGAAGCTATTCTAGGTCATTCTAGGTCATGAGCAGCATGGTGGGTCAATGGTTAACACTGAAGACCTGTGATCAAATCCCACCAAGGACAACATCTGCAAGGAGTTTGCATGTTCTCCCCGTGTTTGCGTGGATTTCCACCAGGTTCTCAGGTTTCCTCACACACTCCAAAGACATACTGATAGGGAATGTGGATTGTGAGTCCCAATGGGGTCAGTGCCGATAACGTCTATAAAGTGCTGAGGAATTAATGACGCTATATAAGCAAGTAAAATAAATGAATGGGTGTATGAAGCTGTCATCAGAGTAAAAGGGGAGCACTTTGAGGAATCACATTCTGGTTTGTTTTATATCTGTTTCTTTACGCCTTTTTTCCTTCCTCACTTTGCTGCCTCCAGTCTGAATCTACAATGTGCACATTCCAATAAGAACAAGTACAACCATGGTATGAACAAAGGTGTCCAAACTTCTGACCGGTACTCTACATGATAGGACTTTTAGTTTTTGACTTTGGCTCTTTCTTTTGAGTAGGTCTCAGATCTTACCAGTACTTCGCCCTGCTTTACTGGAGCTGACATTGGTTATCCTGACCTGCTCATGTATTTTCTTTCCATTTTCCTCAAGCTCATACACTTACGATACCAGTTGACAGACACCGAACTCTCTGTACCTCCCCACCCACAACCATAACTGGTAATGGGGAGAGTATGCGGCGCGCCATGGAGGAGGCGCCAGATGTTGCAGAGGGACCAGCAGGGACGTGTAGTTCCCCTGGCAGTGGATTTTAATGTCACGGTAGCTGAAGTGGGTCGCTGGACCCCTAAACACATCCCTCGTGTACACAATTGTCAATAGCGGGAGGTGGCACTTACGAAGACGAAATATGGCCCCTCAGGGGTGGTTGCTTTTTTATTTTGGATTTTTCCTAAATCGATGGCTTCAGTATGGAGTGGGAGTGTAATAAAGATGGAAAAAATGTGTGTTTATTTATTTCATTAAAAGTCTTTATTCTTAATGTGTGTGTGGTTTTTAACCCTTTCAGACTAGTGGATTAATAATGAATAGGTGTCTAATTGACAGCTCTCCATTATTAAACAGGCTTAATGTCACCTTGCAGTAGCAAAGTGACATTAACCCCTTATTATCCCATATGCCACAACTGCAGGGCAATGGTAAGAGAGGGAGTAAGTGCCGGAACAGGTGCATCTTACAGATGGGCCTTTTCTGGGGTGGCTGGGGGAAGATTTTTTTAGCCAGGGGGGCCCAAAAACAATGGTTTCTTTCTAGGCTATTAATTTCTGCCCTCAGTCACTGGCTTGCCCTCTCTGGCGGAGAAAATTGCGCGGTAGCCCACGCCAGTTTTTTCCGTGAATTAATCCTTTAATTTAACACCTACAGCTCCAAAATTTTACACACATACACTACTAACAATATTAATGAGAGACATATAAAAAAACAACGGATATGCAATGGTTTACTGTATGTAAACCATGTCTCATATCCTGTCGGGTTCTGTAATGATTTTACAGATGCCGACAATTGCATTTTCACCTATTCTGCTATCTATATCTCTATGAAATATAAATATATATATATGTGTGTCAATGGTTATTATATATATATATATATATATATATATATATAACTAGATAGTGGCCCGATTCTAACGCATCGGGTATTCTTGAATATGTATGTAGTGTGGCAAGACGACTCACTCGGCTCTCCTGAGGTAGACTCAGGACACACGTTCTTTGGGTTTTCTTTCTGCTGGTTTATTATCAGCCATAAACTCATGCAGGTTTCGCAGGAAAAGTAAACATGACCCTTCTGGGTTAAACGGGAAAAGCATAAAAAAAAAAAACAATAACTCAGTCCATAGATGAGAGGGTTCCGCCCGCTCTCAGTAGCATAAACGGCACAGTCAAAGTCCTTGTGGAAAAGCTCTGTAGCTTCCACTATACTGTCTGGAGACCTTCCTCTCCAGACCACACTGAACACTGAAAGCTAGGGCCTTCAGGCATTTAAGCCCAGAACTTGTGACTCCTGAATCATGTGATGGATCACATGACTCTGACATCACACAGGTCCTGTCAGGACTTATGCATGTAGAGAGTGTAGGCAGATAAGTAAAATAGGTCTTAGTTCACACAGGAGAGCATCCTGTGTGACACATACCTCCCTTCACATATAAAACCAGTGACACTGTCACATATTCCCCCCCTCTGCCCAAAGCCGGGGGTTTGGGCACCTTCTGACACCAGACAGGGAATCCTAGAGAGGGCATCTGCATTCCCATGTAACTTCCCTGGCCTATGCTCCACGTGAAAGTTAAAATCTTGAAGCTCTAGGAACCATCTAGTTACCCTAGCATTTTTTCCCCTCTTTTCCCTCAACCATCTCAACGGGGCATGGTCTGATACTAATTTAAACTTCCGGCCTAGTAGGTAATATTTCAGTGTATCCACGGCCCATTTTATGGCTAAACACTCTTTCTCTACTATGGCGTAGTTTTTTCGCAGGAGCACAGCTTTCGGCTTAGATAGAGAATGGGATGTTCTTCCCCATTGATTTCTTGGGAGAGTACGGCCCTAGACCAACCTCTGATTCGTCAGTCTGGACACAAATTCTTTCTTAAAGTCTGGCGCGACCAGGACAGGTTGCTTTGCACAGTGTTAGCTTCAGTTTTGAAAGCGGTCTCCGTTTCTTCCGTCCATTTCACCATGGTTGATTTGGTGCCTTTTAGAAGATCTGTTAGTGGGGCGGCAATCATGGCGAACTTCGGGATAAACCGCCGGTAGTATCCCACCAATCCCAGGAATGCTTTCACCTGCTTCTTTGAGAGCGGTTGCGGCCAGGTTTGAATTGCCTCCACTTTCTTGATTTGGGGCTTTATTTCGCCTCTCCCAACAACATAGCCCAGGTACTTGGCTTCTTCTTTTCCGATGGCACACTTTTTCGGATTTATGGTAAATCCTGCTTTCCTTAGCGCGTCCAAAACAGCCTGTAGTTTAGGTAGGTGACTAGCCAGTCTGAGCTAAAGACCACAATATCTTCGAGGTAGGCTGCGGCATACTCCTTATGTGGGGCTAGGATCCGATCCATAGCCCTCTGGAAAGTGGCTGGGGCCCCCTGTAGTCCGAACGGCATCCGCTTGTATTGAAAACAGCCATCAGGTGTTGAGAAAGCCGTCTTCTCTTTAGCCCTCTGGGACATGGGGATCTGCCAGTAGCCCTTCGTCAGATCAAGAGTGGTGATGTACCTCGCCGGTCCAAGCCTCTCAATGAGTTCGTTGACGCAGGGCATCGGGTACGCGTCACACTTGGATACCTCATTTAGCCGACGGTAGTCATTACAAAACCTCTACTCTCCATTGGGCTTCGGCACGAGGACGATTGGGCTCGACCACCCACTCTTTGACTCCTCTATTACCCAGAGGTCTAACATCCTCTTCACCTCAGCCGAGATTACCTCCCGGCGTGCTTCCGGGATCCGATACGGCTTCAAATTCACTCGTACATGCGGTTCTGTCAGCACGTCATGCTCTATCACTTGTGTATGCCCCGGCAACTCTGAGAACAGGTCCCGATTCCGCTGTAGTAATTCTCTACACTGTTGCTTCTGGGCCGGTGATAGAGTCTCTGCAATAGTGACCTCCTCCACCTTGCCTTCCGGTGCGGCTCCCAGGCATGGAGTTTCCACAGGTTCACGGTCCCACCACGGCTTGAGCAAGTTTACATGATAGATTTGATGTGCCTTCCTTCGGCCAGGCTGGTGAACTCTATAATTAACCTCGCTGACTTTCTCCACCACCTCGTATGGACCTTGCCATTTGGCGAGGAACTTGCTCTCGACGGTAGGGATCAGCACCAAAACACGGTCTCCGGGCTGGAACTGTCTTAGTCTCGCCGACCGGTTATAGACCCTTGCCTGGGCTTCCTGCGCCTGGAGGAGATGTTCCTTCACGATGGGCATCACTCTTGACAATCTCTCCTGTAATTGGGCGACATGTTCTATAATACTCCGGTGTGGCGTAACTTCAGCCTCCCAAGTTTCCTTGGCGATGTCTAGGAGACCTCTTGGATGCCGTCCATATAGGAGCTCAAATGGAGAGAAGCCAGTGGAGGCTTGAGGGACTTCTCTGACCGAGAAAAGCAGAAATGGGAGCAGGTAGTCCCAATCTCTCCCATCCTTTTCCACGACCTTCTTGAGCATTGCCTTTAAGGTCTTGTTGAAGCGTTCCACTAGGCCGTCCGTTTGTGGATGATACACCGAGGTCCGCAGTTGAGTTACCTGAAGGACTCTGCAAAGCTCCTTCATCACCTTGCTCATGAAGGGGGTTCCTTGGTCTGTTAGAATCTCTTTTGGTAGACCTGTCCGAGCAAAAATATGGACCAACTCTCGGGCTATACTCTTACTGGACATGTTCCTTAGGGGCACCGCTTCTGGATACCGAGTCGCATAGTCCATGACGACCAGGATATATTGGTGACCCCGAGCTGATTTGACTATGGGGCCCAAGAGGTCCATGGCAATCCTCTCAAAGGGAACCTCTATCACAGGTAGTGGAACTAAGGGGCTACGGAAGTGGGAGGAGGGAGCGGTTATTTGGCAGGTGGGGCAGGACCTACAAAAGTTTTGAATCTCTCGATAACACCCTGGCCAATAGAACCTCCTCAGTATCCTCTCCTGAGTTTTCTCGACCCCTAGGTGTCCCCCCAGAACATGTGAATGGGCCATATCTAGCACCCGCAGTCTGTATGGCCCCGGAACTAACAGCTGTTCCACTATCTCACCACCCCTCAGTTTGGCTACCCGATATAGCAACTCCCCCTGTACTGCAAAGTGGGGGAATCTGGTGTCGGCCCCCGGCTCTTGGGCAACCCCATTACATACAGTAACCTGGTCGAACGCCCCTTTTAAGGTCAGGTCTCGAACTTGAGCAGTCCCAAAGTTCTCTCTGGACATCTCAATCGCAGGTAAGTCGACCACCTCGGTCACCGTCTCACCCTCATCACCGACAAGGACGCACAGTGGGAATTCCCCTCTCTGAGACTCTGTCGGGGGTTCTTCTTCATGGATCTCGCTTTTCCCCATGCTCCTTAGTCCAGTTCCCTTCTCCCACAAGTCCCAAAATAAGGAAAAATCACGGCCCAATATGACAGGATGTATCAGGTCTTTTACCACCCCGACTTCATGGGACTGGGCACCACAGTCTGTCCCCACTGTTACTGTGGCCACGGGATAGTCCTTGGCGTCACCATGGATGCACCGAACACCCAGGGTTTTGGAAGGGATCAACTGGTGGGGAAGGGATGCTCTGATCAAGGTCACCAGACTCCCGGAGTCCAACAGCCCAAGCACTTTTACTCCATTAATGGATACTGTACACGCCTGCGGTCCTTCGTCGGGTCGACAGTCCACGCTACAGGCTGGATAGGCATAATAGGAGACCCGTCTGCCTAGGCTGCAGTCCATGGCCTCAGGGGGTATTGGACACCTGGCAGCTACATGTCTAGGGTTGTGACATCGCCAGCAAACTATATCTTTCGCCACTGTTCTAAAGGCACCTTCAATAGGAGTGGGACGCCCCCCAGTGGTGGCTCTAGACCCCTTCCGTGGTGAACCCACCCCCTTTTGGGTATCCCAGTAGGGAGAAGTGAATGCATCCAGTTTTCCAAGAGATCTCTCCACTACCTGGTATCTCTCTACCAGGCCGATAAAGTCATCTGCGTTCTGGGGATCACCCTGGGCAACCCAGGTCTGTACTGACTTGGGAAGGGAATGCATGAATCTGTCAATCACCACCCGCTCAACCATCTGGGCCGGAGTGGAGGACTCCGGTTGTAGCCACTTCTGAACAAGATGCAGTAGATCAAACATCTGCGAACGAGGGGGTTTGTTAGTAACATATGTCCAGTGATGAACCCGCTGGGCTCTTACTGCCATATTTACTCCCAAACGTGCTAAGATCTCTGTCTTTAGTTTGGGATACTCCTTAGCATCTTGCAGCGCCAAGTCAAAATACGCTTTTTGGGGTTCCCCGATAAATATGGCGCCAGAACCTCCGCCCACTGTGCTGGTGGAAGTCTCTCCCGATCAGCCACCCTCTCAAAAACAGTCAAAAATGCTTCTACATCATCCTCAGGGGTCATTTTCTGCATGGCCCGTCTTACCGCCTTCCGGACGTGAGAATCATCAGTCGGCCCTGGGGTTGGGGCGGCCGCCCTGCTCTGGATGGCGTCTGCCAAAAGCTGTATCTGCTGTTGCGCCTCCTGCTGGTGCTGCTGCTGCGACTTTTGCTGCAACTGGATCTGCTGAAGCAACAGTTTGGTCGTCTCCTGGTGCTGCTGCTGCATGCTCTGCTGGGCCTGCTGTATGCTCTGCTGGCTCTGTAGGTGTTGCTGCTGCATGTTCTGCTGGGCCTGGACCAGGTGCTTAACGAGCTCCTCCATGCTGCTGGACTTCTCTGGCTGGGTGGCAGCCTTCACCCAGGACATCCACCGGTCTTTGTGGCAAGTACACGTGTTCCTGGAATCCTGCACGCACTCTCACACCAACTGTGGTAAGACGACTCGCTCGGCTCTCCTGAAGGTAGACTCAGGACACACGTTCTCTGGGTTTTCTTTCTGCTGGTTTATTATCAGCCATAAACTCATGCAGGTTTCGCAGGAAAAGTAAACATGACCCTTCTGGGTTAAACGGGAAAAGCATAAAAAAAACAAACAATAACTCAGTCCATAGATGAGAGGGTTCCGCCCGCTCTCAGTAGCATAAACTGCACAAAGTCCTTGTGGAAAAGCTCTGTAGCTTCCACTATACTGTCTAGAGACCTTCCTCTCCAGACCACACTGAACACTGAAAGCTAGGGCCTTCAGGCATTTAAGCCCCAGACCTTGTGACTCCTGAATCATGTGATGGATCACATGACTCTGACATCACACAGGTCCTATCAGGACTTATGCATGTAGAGAGTGTAAGCAGATAAATAAAGTAGGTCTTAGTTCACACAGGAGAGCATCCTGTGTGACACATACCTCCCTTCACATATAAAACCAGTGACACTATCACAGTAGTTTATTTATGAAGATTTAAGAATAATGCAATGAATACACCTGATATATAGAGGCTGCTGGGCTGTGTATAGAGGCTACTGGGCTATATATAGAGGCTGCTGGGGTGTATATAGAGACTGCTCCGGTGTATATAGAGGCTGCTGGGGTGTATATAGAGGCTGCTGGGGTGTACGTGGAGGCTGCTGCTGGGGTATATGTGGAGGCTGCTGCTGCTGGGGTATATGTGGAGGCTGCTGCTGCTGGGGTATATGTTGAGGCTGCTGCTGCTAGGGTATATGTGGAGGTTGCTGCTGCTGGGGTATATGTGGAGGTTGCTGCTGCTGGGGTATATAGAGGCTGCTGCTGGGGTATATGCGGAGGCTGCTGCTGGGCTATATGTGGAGGCTGCTGTTGCTGGGGTATATGTGGAGGCTGCTGTTGCTGGGGTATATGTGGAGGCTGCTGCTGGGCTATATGTGGAGGCTGCTGTTGCTGGGGTATATGTGGAGGTTGCTGCTGCTGGGGTATATGTGGAGGCTGCTGCTGCTGGGCTATATGTGGAGGCTGCTGTTGCTGGGGTATATGTGGAGGCTGCTGTTGCTGGGGTATATGTGGAGGTTGCTGCTGCTGCTGGGGTATATGTGGAGGCTGCTGCTGCTGGGCTATATGTGGAGGCTGCTGTTGCTGGGGTATATGTGGAGGCTGCTGCTGGGGTATATAGAGGATGCTGCTGGTGGGGTGTACTTAGAGGCTGCTGCTGGGGTTTACGTGGCTGCCAGTCGGGGTACTTCTGCTGCGAGCAGCCGAGAATAATGCAATGAATACACCTGATATATAGAGGCTGCTGGGCTGTGTATAGAGGCTACTGGGCTATATATAGAGGCTGCTGGGGTGTATATAGAGACTGCTCCGGTGTATATAGAGGCTGCTGGGGTGTATATAGAGGCTGCTGGGGTGTACGTGGAGGCTGCTGCTGGGGTATATGTGGAGGCTGCTGCTGCTGGGGTATATGTGGAGGCTGCTGCTGCTGGGGTATATGTGGAGGCTGCTGCTGCTAGGGTATATGTGGAGGTTGCTGCTGCTGGGGTATATGTGGAGGTTGCTGCTGCTGGGGTATATGTGGAGGCTGCTGCTGGGCTATATGTGGAGGCTGCTGTTGCTGGGGTATATGTGGAGGCTGCTGTTGCTGGGGTATATGTGGAGGCTGCTGCTGGGCTATATGTGGAGGCTGCGGTATGGAGGCTGTTGCTGGGGTATATGTGGAGGTTGCTGCTGCTGGGGTATATGTGGAGGCTGCTGTTGCTGGGGTATATGTGGAGGCTGCTGTTGCTGGGGTATATGTGGAGGTTGCTGCTGCTGGGGTATATGTGGAGGCTGCTGCTGCTGGGCTATATGTGGAGGCTGCTGTTGCTGGGGTATATGTGGAGGCTGCTGCTGGGGTATATAGAGGATGCTGCTGGTGGGGTGTACTTAGAGGCTGCTGCTGGGGTTTACGTGGCTGCCAGTCGGGGTACTTCTGCTGCGAGCAGCCGAGAGATGACTGGCTGGTGCCGGTCATCTCCCGGCTGCGTCGCCGCTGACATCCATGCGGCAGGAGATGACCCGGGGCTACCGTCAAGAGATCAGCGGCTAGCGCAGTTGATCTCCCGACGACAGCAGTGGCGTGCGTGGTTCAAATCCTGCGCCAATTCGCGCAGGTCGCTGATTGGTCAGGTCCGGCTGGGCGCGACCAATAAGCGACGCGGGATTTCCGTTACAGACAGACAGAATTAGACGATTATATAGTAGATACATCTATACTATGTGTATACATGTATTCTATCCATTCTATTTTAACCGGTCAGTGTGAAATGAAAAACGGATCCGTCGAAAAATTTAAGAAACGGATGAAAAAACTGATGCGACGGATCCGCTAGTCGGATCAGTTGAAAAAACGAATCCGTCGCATCAGTTTTTTACAATCTGCGATGGATCCGCTGATCCGTCGAGCCAACGGATTGTGACTGACGGCAAAAAACTGATGTGTGAAAGGGGCCTTAGGGCGGCTGGAGCACAGCTCTCTTCACTTGATTTTGGAAGAAATATTAGGCACAGTCCAGATAATGCTACACTGATGGATGGACCTTCACGGGTTGGCTGCCCAGTGTGACACACTAGTAATATAGAAGTACTTACGGTTTGGTCCCACCATTACCTATTGCAGAGGGTAGGTCGGACAAAGACACATTTAAATGGTCCTGTCTGGAAACGCGTAGGAAAACCAGTAGACAGGAGTGAACTTGTTAAACCTTAGCTCTGAATGTATGAGGCTTCCTTCCTTTGTGGAGGCGACTGTATGGAGAATAATGTCCCCTCAGCAAGTTTTCACTCACCATATCATACGTTAAGGATGGCTTGTCTTAAGAATGCTCCAGTTCCCCCAGAATATATTCCCATCCTCGGCGTATGATTGGTGGGTGAAAACTTGTACAAATGTCAAAGTTGGGAGTACACAACATACACAAGTGCAAGGCAAAATAAAACAATCAGTATTACTTGCTAGTAGAACCAAATTAGGTTGTGGACATGAGAAATATTCGAACAGTGTTGAGTTAAAGTCTAGGCATTTTAGGCAAATGTCTATACCTAGGAAAAAGTTGCCATAGTAGATAAATATTAGCATAAACAAAATCTTTAGCAATAACCATATTAACACTACATGGACGGGGGAAATGAAGTTTAACAAATTTTGTCTTTGTGAGCCAGGCACAGTCCTTGACCTGTTACATTAACTGGAAAAAGAGCACAATTTCATCTGGTAAATCCGAGTATGTAAAGGCCAACATGGCGGCATATATTTCAAAATGGATAGGATCATAGAATCCTAGAATGGTAGAGTTGGAAGAGACCTCCAGGGTCATCATGTCCAACCCATTCACTAAATCATCTCAGACTGATGTCCGTCCAGCTTCTAAGCGGATACATTATGAGGTACTTAACCTCCGTGCTGAGCATCCGCTCGGAGCATCTTATTGGTACTGTCCATTCACTGGAGATTATTTCGTGTTCTGTGGTCCCCTCAGGTGGAAGAAAAGTCTCAGTTGAGGTAGGAATGAACTGATGATAGCCAAGAAAATGCAAGTTGTGGAGCCAAGAAAATGCAAATTGTGGAGCTAAGAAAAGTTGAGCGAGGCTCGGCAGTCCTTCTGATGAATCCGGAGGATTATGTGTTCTAATCATAGGTGACTCAGGCAGTGGAGACTCTCTGGAGATCTTCCTTGAGATTTAGTCGGTGCCTGTGTACCGTCTGAGGTTTCCAACCAATCATGTATATCTCGTACACGTCGGATGACAGAAAGATTATAGCAATTATTGTATACGATTCAACTTCCCAAAGTGGATCCAATTTTCCAGTCCGATGATTATTTTGGAGGCAGCCTTGGTCTCCAATTTGTAAGGGCTTAGCAATGCCACTGCCATGTTCCAGTGGCTAAGCCTTATTCAGTAAAGAAGAGATAAGGCTGAACAAGTGCTTTCCTGCATACTGGTTTTCCTACACGCTGGAACCAGTTCAAACTGTCTTCCACGTCAAGAACTTTGTCCGACCTACCTACTGCAATAGGGAATGGTAGGGCCAAAACTGCGAGTAGTTTCATACTACTATTGTGTCGGGACAGGGAACCAACCCCTGAAGGTCTCTCCATTAGCGTAGTATTTTCTGGACTGACCATAATATATCCTCCAATTGCAAGTGAAGACAACTGTCCTTCCGCCACCCTGAGGGGCCCTAAACCTGCTTGTTCCATAAGGAGAAGACACCATCTTTCATATGCACAATATGCCGAGTTTCCTGTACTGTGAACTACTGTCACTTTGCCTTCAAGTGAGAGATTGTACCCTGCTTTCTCCTTCAGTTAAGTGTTTACTGAAGTTCACACGTGTGTCTGAATGCTTGCAATACCACAGACATCATGGGCGACCAAACAACTGCTCCCAGACGCCACCTCTACAGGAGTGCCCCCTGGGGAGGGTCCTATACCATCTCTATAAGTGCTACCTCCCACTATTGACAATTATTGTGGACACAAGAGAAGTGTGTTGGGGTCCAGTGACACACTTCAGCTACCGTGACGTTAAAATCCACTGCCAGTGGATCTACATCTCCAAGATGATCCCTCTTCAACATCTGGCACCTCCCCTTGACTCACCTCAATTTATGGTGTCACGAATAGGATCTACTGCCACATGACAATGATTTCACTCAACAGCAGTAGACTGGGCTCCCGGTAGAGTACGGGGCTGGTAAACTCTTCCTCCGAGAGATCAGAAGGAATCGATATGGAAAGTCAACCTTCTCTCCCATGACATTATCTGTCCACTTTGCATGGTGAGACCACCCCACCGAAATTTGCAGGTTTGGCTAATTTTTATTGAATGTGTATGAGAGCCTTCAAATCCAATGCATCAGGTGCCTGTTGTGAATATGCTGGAGGCGGCTTCTGAGCTGGGGCTCCCTCCGGTGGTTGCTGAGGGTAATAAACTGATTACTGAATGGCCTTCAGCTGGCGCTGAATGGTAGGATATAAGTGGCCTGAGTTCCCAGCAGCCTTGCCGGTTATCAATTGTACCTTCTGGTCTTGCTTGAAGCACTGATAATTTCCTGCTCTCCTTCAGATAAGTGTTTGCTGTTTTTTTTCCTCTGTTTGATTTTTCTGCTGGTTTGCTGCTTGCAGTGGACTGCAGCCTGTCCCCTTTTGGGGGTTTGGCGCTGCAATTGTGCTCCGTTTGTGTTTGCACTTTTGCTTTGCTCCTTTGTTACTTTTTATTTGCTGAATAGCGTTTTTGTTACACCAGAGATCTGATTTAGGTGGATGAGATCGTGTGATCTCAGGTTTTTTTTGGCAATCAGAAGTGTTGGTATTTTTGTTAGGGTTTTGTTGGATTGCAGTCAGAATTCTTTCCTGTACTTTTCTGTCTAGACAGATTGGGCCCCAGCGTTTGCTCATTCTATTTTCTGTCTCTGTCCGGGCTTTCTTCTTGTCTAACCGCCATTACATGTTTGGGGGCTTCCTATTTTCTTTGGGGATCTGCTCCGGGGCAGATAGCTTTCATCTTTCTGCCTTTTAGGTGTAGTTATCTCTCAGGCTGTGACGAGGCGTCTAGGATCACTGTAGGTACGCTCCACGGCTACCTCCAGTTGTGTGGTTAGTTCAGGTTACTGCAATCCAATAGGTTCCAGCCTCTCTGGTGTATTACCGCTTTTGCTATTTTTTGCTATTTCTCCTCAGTTACCGAAACATAACAGGTGCCAATCGGTGACTAGTTGGGTAGAGGCATTCTAGGCATCTGGCTTAGGGGTGAAGAACACGTGGTTTCCTTAGATGATACCAAACCATTACCAGCATTAGAGGTTTGAGTATCTGATGAGTTTTTAGACATATCATGACCAACTCGATATGAACAATGTTTTTAAAGCATATCATCCATAAGGTACTACAAGAGCTAAACCATGTTCCACCACATTTAGGCTCATCTTCAGGCGTTATAGGCTCGGTACCAGTCCAGGTGTTTTAGATGTGTGGTCAACACCACCCCTTCTATACACTTTGTTAGCCTTTTCGTCATTTACTAATTGCACAGAAGTGATGTTCCTCTTCTCCAATCCCATATTCCTTCCTGTCATTTGATCCTTTTTAGTGTCTTGGGGTAATAACGCGTGGAGATTGGAGACATTTCCCTCATGAGAGATGAGACTAGTTAATTGTCTAATGCACAAAATGACTTCTCTGATTGCGAGCCATGTGGTGCCATGCACAAAGTCGGGCACTGCGCCACTCCGTAGTAGTAGGGTGGGGGGGATCACCGACCATGCCGGAGATGTCCTGTAAGGAATCGCAGTGACGTTGTTTCTTACTTAGAAGAGGTAGGTGGAATAGGGTTGGTGTTCTTCTGCAAGACAGGCAGGAAGCATGAGGGGGTGGATACGCACACTAGCAATGTGAGTGCCGGAGAGGTGGGGGAGCCTATGTGTATAAATATGCCACAGTGAACGGAGAAGCAGTCACATATCAAGAGAGGTCCGGAGACTGGGAACACTCACAGAGGTAAGACTGACTTTACAGCTCTGTAAGGGGGGATGCTTCTACGCAGTCCACCTGCCCAGATTATAGGACTTGTCTTATAACAGGTGAATCTTTGCATGATGCACACATTTGTGCTCTCTTACTAGGACTGCCTGGGATTTCTTACTTGTGTCAGTCTCCAAGGATGAGATGTAACTCTAAGAAACTTTTTATATATATATATATATATATATATATATATATATATATATATATATTTGCAAATTTTGATTTCAGGGGGGATATATTTTTACTGCAGCGATGGATCTGGAGAGGCAGCCTTGATACCTTGTTATATAGGGGTTATGTTAGACAGACAGCTTGCAATCTAACCGGTAGCAATATATCATTCTGCATTGCGCTCCAAAAAAAAAAGTGAACCCCCCCCACAAGATTTGGAGAATAAGCAGAGATAAAATCCATCAATTGGATTTTAATAGGCAGGAAAAAAAAAGGCGCTTTCTGTGCCGCCGCTGAGCCCATAGTGATCCCGACTGTGCACACACAGATAACACCTTGATTCCATTCATCCATTGAGGGCAGATTACAGAGGTTTGCAAATTAATGCTCGGTTCCATCGCTACCGCTCCAAAGTCACGGTGAAAGGAGCAGATAAAGTGGCTGCAGAGAAAAAGGACGAGCACGTGGCGGCTGGGGACACTGTTGTGATGCAAATTCCTGGATGCACAAACTGGAGATGACATTGTGCTGCTGAGGAAAAGGCGCTGATGTCTGCAGAGACCAGGCTGGAGGTCTGCAACTGGAGCTGCAGATACAGTGACAGCAGCCCTACAATCCGTGCAAAACTTCCTTGTGTTCTACAGAACGTGCAGCCAATAATGGAGCAACCGGACCCACAGTGGGAAAGAGCGGCACATTTTTTAGAGTGTCTGTTTTAGCTTTATCATATATTTTATGTTTCATATTCATTATTACGTCGCATTTTATTCCTAAATATGACCGCTACATTTTTTGTTCACTACGAGGAAGATTATTAATTGTAATTTTTTTTATTTTAATTCTTTATTACTTTTAATGATTCCGTCTCATTTTATATCGTCTTTTATTCTTATTAGTGCAATTATTATTTTATATGGATTTCTATATTATTTTATAGGATTAATTGCTGTTTTATATTTTTTATTTCAATTAGTGCAATTATTATTTTATATTGATTTATTATTTTTTAGTATCCATTTTGGTTTTATTGCAATTATTATTATTATTATTAGTGCAATTATTACTTTTTATTGATTTTTTTTGATTTTGGTTTTATTGCTATTATTATTAGTAGTAGTGCAATTATTATTTTTTATTGATTTTTTATTTTATAGTATTCATTTTGGTTTTACATTTTATTGCTATTATTATTATTATTATTATTATTAATCGTAGTAGTGGTATTCATGTACTTATTATTTATTAATTATTTTATACGATTTTTTATTTTATATCTTAATTAATTATTACTACCGTAATTAATATTAGATATTTATTTCTCAATTATTTTGTAAGTTTCCTTCTTTTTTTTTTTGTATTTATTATTTACTATTATTACGGTAATAATTTTTTATTTCTTAATTATTTAAAATTATTTTTTTATTGTCATGTTTACATTTCTTCTTATTTTTATATATCTATTGCATAATTGGCCTTTTCTATAATTTTTTTATATAAATTTTTAATTATTTAAAACATTTACTATTGATATACATTAGTATTTAATGGCGTTTTGCATTCACAAATATTATTAGGGATTAATCCTTTATTTTTCATTTGTAATTGGGAGTCGTAATTAGAATTTTTTATTTTTTTATTTTTAAAAATGATTAGTGTTTTAATATTAATATTTGAATATTATTCTCATTATTAATATAATTTTTTAATTAGTTTATTAGATGTTTATCTATCATTTATTATAATTTATTTAATTTTATAAAAATCATTAATAGTAATTTTTTTTATTATTATAACTATATTGCCAATTGATATTTTTGTTTTTATTAATCATTAATATTATTCAAATATTATTATTGTCATTAGTTGACTTTGACCACTGGTGACCACTGGTGATCACCATATGGCCAAAGTCTATCTCCTCATTGTCTTATGTCTGCATCTTCCGGTTTCTCGATGGTTAACATTTCTCTGATCCTTTTTGTGCCATTTTTCTTTTTGCTTCATTTCGAGCTTAAATTGGCCATAAATGTAAAAGCCCTCCCACCACGCACCAATCTATAGGAAGGACCACATGAGTAGATCCCTCAATGTGCGCCAATCGCCCATAAGACATGATTTTTATTGTGGGAATTATCACGTTTTTTGGGTTGTCCCACGTGTGCTCTTCCCAAGAGATCGACCGATGGGTCAGATTTGGTAGAGATCATGTCTAGATTCCTAGATCTTGATAAGATGGTTTGGATCCTGAATGATGATGAACACGTCTATGGCTTTATTCTATGGTTCTGGCTTCAAAATCTTTATCATTTTTTGTTGTGGAAGTCTTACTTAGGAAAGTTCAGTTGAGTCATCTTCTCAGAAGGTCCAAGATATGGGTATTCCCAAGATGTTGGGTTGACGGTTCACGTCTTGGACCTTCAGAGATGTTTCTAGTGACGAATGACAAAATAACTTGGATGTAGAGATTCCGATTGACTTGACTATTGAGATGATGATGATGATGATAGCCTAAAGAGGTTGTCCACCACTGGACAAGTCATCAACATAAAATTAACAAGACTCAATACTTACCTGCTCCTCCGATATCAGGGTTGAAACATTGTTCTTACGCTTAGACAAAACTATGATGGCTGCAGCCAGTCAGCAGAAGCTGATTGACGGCAGCGGTCACTTGATAGTGTTTATGAAAAAGCACTGAGATCGGAGGAAAGGTGCCAGTGCAAGAGGTAAGTATAGAGATTTTTATTTTATGCTGAACCCTGGCCAGTAGTGGACAACCCCTTTAATGTCATGGTGAGACATAAACCTCGTTTATGGTCCTCTTGTGGCAGCCAATATCAGGTACTAGAGAGGTCAACCAGGACTTTTTTAGTAGAAAAAATAAAACATACCTGCTGATTCGTCTACATTCTCCTCTCTGGGTTCCCCACTGGTCTCTAAGCCTTCTCTTCTGAGGGGAACATCATGTGCCAACTCCAGCTAATGAGTGTCCACAGCAATGAACAACACACCTCTGCTGAGGCCAATGATTGGTCGCAGTGGTGACATGTTGGAATCAATCGGGGCATCCTAAGTCGTCTAGTGTAAAAAGAAAAGGTCAGACCCCTTTTAAAAAATTCCACAGGAACCTTCCATTCTTAAGGAAGTCTACTTAGACCCGTTGCCTCTGAATTTTGGGTCATATTCTTGTGAGAATCTACATAAAACTTGTAGGAATTATTTCCTTCATCAGGGATTAGTCTGGATGGAAAAATCACTTTTTGCTAGACCGTTTCCCATTGATTACATGGTGTAGGCTGCCGAGATCTCTGGTGATCAGCTGTAATCAGTGGAAGAATGTAGCAGCAAGTATTCAATTTCTCTACAGCACTCCCGCAGGGAAAATGAGGTATTACATGGCTCCTATTGAAATTACTGAGCTGCACTCAAAAGCACTGATTTTACCTAGCGAAGTTCTCTAGCGTAAAAACACAATAATATTTTACTACAATAGAGGGTACATGAAAAAGAATTAATGAAGGAGAATACCACTTTAAGATATCCCTCTGATTAACGGGAAATCAGCGCAGAAGGCAGCGGCATATAATAGTGCAGCAGAACGTTCTCATCATATTAAAGGGGAATGCAATCACAGCCTACGCCCAGCATAAAGGGCTGATACCAGAGGACAATAGACTGACATCATTGGCCCTACAGTCAGTCTTTCCCCCAGCAGGAATGGCTGATACAAGAGGACAATAGATTGACTTAATCCGTCCTAGAGTCAGTTTCTTCACAATCTGAATGACCGATAATAACAGAGGACAATAGATTATTTTAATCTTTCTGATAGTCAATCTCTTCTGGCTGATAACAGGGGACAATAGCTTGCTTTCAGCCGACGCGTAGTCAATCAAAAATGGGGCTGATAACAGGGAAAAACAGAATGCATTCAATAAAATATTCTAAAGTATCGCCCGGTAAAGCAATATTTCCGCTACTTCCGTCCTGCGACATGAAATATGTCAGCTATGTCCTCCCGTTCAGACGGCGCGTCGCCCTGTCATGTCCTGGGTCGTCTCGTCTCATCCTCCTGACCCTCACACATGGCGCAGACGCCCTCATTATGTCCACACAAGTGATTCCACTGCCACAAACCTTGTATCTGCGGGAGACTATGCACGCACTGTTTCATGCATTAATGCCGCCATTCCAAGCTGAGCAATTTAGGAGTAAATTGTATTCAGCAGTTATTGGCAAAATTTAGCAAATTGAAAAAAAAAAAAAAAAAAAAAAAAAAAGGATTAACCCTTTCCTGACTGCATAGAAAAGTAATATTAATCTTGGTGGGATAAGAATATCTGGATTTGCAGCTGCTGCGCCCCTAGTCTCCACATTAGTAGTTCCCGTGACCAGGTCCCGACACCATCAGAACA
>JARQOD010005743.1:0-46434 GCA_033576555.1 Oophaga sylvatica
GCGTTCATGTCAGGAGCAGTACCAGCAAGTCCGAGGATTGCAGTGCGATCCTCGCATGAGTTATACGGCCGTCTGTCTATGCCCTTGTTATAATAATACTGAAATATTAATCTATTATTAAAGTATTAAGGAGCTCACAAGTAAAAAAAAGCCCCTACCTCCCCTGTCCCCCACCCACACCCCAACAGCCCATTGTCACACATGCACCCCTTAGTGTTCTGTCCCACTGACCCCACAATACCCCCATCCTCTCACATGCACCCCTCAGTGCTCTGTTGCCCCTCCCCACTTCAGCACCCACAATACCCCCATCCTCTCACAGTAAACCCCCAGTGCCCTAGCCCCACAATACCCCCATCCTCTTACATTCAACTCCAGTGACCTGTCTACCCTCCCTCACAATACCCCATCCTCTCACATCAACCCCTGTGCGCCAGCCCCCACAATATCCCCATCCTCTCACATTCACCAACTAGTGCCCTGTATCCCCTCCCCCACAATACCCCATCCTCTCACATTCACTCTCTATGCCCTGTTGCCCCTCCCCCACTTCAGCCCTCACAATACCCCCATCCTCTCACATTAACCCCCCCAGTGCCCTAGCCCCACAATACCCCATCCTCTCACATTAACCCCCCCAGTGCCCTAGCCCCTACAATACCCCCATCCTCTTACATTCACCCCAGTGCCCTGTACCCCTCCCCCACAATACCCCCATCCTCTCACATTAACCCCCCAGTGCCCTAGCCCCACAATACCCCCATCCTCTTACATTCACCCCAGTGCCCTGTACCCCTCCCCACAATACCCCCATCCTCTCACATTAACCCACCAGTGCCCTAGCCCCTACAATACCCCATCCTCTTACATTCACCCCAGTGCCATGTACCCCTCCCCCACAATACCCCCATCTTCTCACATTAACCCCCCAGTGCCCTAGCCCCACAATACCCCCATCCTCTTACATTCACCCCAGTGCCCTGTACCCCTCCCCCACAATACCCCATCCTCTTACATTCACCCCAGTGCCCTAGCACCCACAATACCCCCATCCTCTCACATTAACCCCCCAGTGCCCTAGCCCCCACAATACCCCCATCCTCTTACATTCACCCCAGTGCCCTGTACCCTCCCCCACTGTACCCCCATCCTCTCACATTCCCCCATAGTGACCATGACATGCCTGAGCAGAATGAATTTAATAAATTCCATCCCCTCTTACCATGAAGCTTGCAGGCAGTGACTGAGGCAGGAGCAGGAAGTGTCCAGTGTATGCACACAGAGGGCACTAGGACCCAGTGTGGCTGAGACAACCAGAGCCTGCAGGGCAGAAAGTGAAACTACAGCTGCTGCAGCCAGAAAGAAGCTCCTCTGATGAGACAGCAGCTCCGTGCACTGTGAGCACACAGACAGGCACTACAATCTGTGGCAGAGGGAGCCGGCATTGTGCTGCTCTCTCCGCTCTCTTTCATTGTGTGCACCTGCTTCTAGGGGGGGCACCTGCCCCCCCTGCCCCACGGTGGGTACGCCCATGATTGCCTGGGTTCCTGGTCTTAACCGGGGTTGCTCTGGTCTTCCGAGCTTGACCAGCCTAGTCTGGATACCAGGCCTCAACTGGAGTTGTCCAACTCTCACTCAATGGCTCATGACATCCTGCCTGTCTCGCTCTCCAAGCATAGTAACATAGCAAGGCCGAAAAAAGACATTTGTCCATCCAGTTCAGCCTATATTCCGTCAGAATAAATCCCAAGATCTACGTCCTTCTCTAAAGAACCTAATAACTGTAAGATACAATATTGTTACACTCCAGCAAGACATCCAGGCCTCTCTTGAACCCCTCGACTGAGTTCGCTATCACCACCTCCTCAGGCAAGGAATTCCAGATTCTCACTGCCCTAACAGTAAAGAATCCTCCTCTATGTTGGTGGAAAAACCTTCTCTTGTCCAGACGCAGAGAATGCCCCTTGTGACTGTCACCTTCCTTGGTATAAACAGATCCTCGGAGAGATATTTGTATTGTCCCCTTATATACTTATACATGTTTATTAGATCGCCCTTCAGTTGTCTTTTTTCTAGACTAAATAATACTAATTTTGCTAATCGCTCTGGGTATTGTAGTTCCCCCATCCCCTTTATTGATTTTGTTGCCCTCCTTTGTACTCGCTCTAGTTCCATTATCTCCTTCCTGAGCACCAGTGCCCAAAACTGTACACAGTACTCCATGTGCGGTCTAACCAGGGATTTGTACAGAGGCAGTATAATGCTCTCATCATGTGTATCCAGACCTCTTTTAATGCACCCCATGATCCTGTTTGCCTTGGCAGCTGCTGCCTGGCACTGGCTGCTTCAGGTAAGTTTACTTCAGGTAAGTCCTTCTCCATGTCAGATTTAAGGTACTGCCACACTAAACTATCCCGCTAGCGATCACGATAACGACGCATACTAATGCGATCGCTAGCGGGATAGTTTCAATATCGCTAGTAGCGGCTTAACTTAGCGATGTCGTTAAGGACGCTATCGCGGTTAGCAAAATACCGCTAAATCGCTAACAAAAAGGTGCCACACTCAGCGATATATACTTACCAGCGGGACGCCAACGATAAAAATAGGGTCCGGAACGATGAGAACGACGAACGAGATCACAGCAGGATCTCAGCAGGGGCCACGTCGTTGCTACATGCCACACAGAACAACGTCACTAACGAGATCGCTAAATAGTGACGTTTTTTAGCGATCTCGTTAGCGACGCTGTTTAGTGTGGCATACCCTTTACTCAGTGGTTTCCTGTTCAGTGTGTAATGGTGATATTGATTCCTTCTTCCCATGTGTATAACATTACATTTATCATTGTTAAACCTCAGCACGGTGGCTCAGTGGATAGCACTACAGCCTTGCAGCGCTGGAGTCCTGGGTTCGAATCCCACCTAGGACAACATCTGCAAGGAGTTTGTATGTTCTCCCCGTGTTTGCGTGGGTTTCCTCCGGGTACTCCGGTTTCCTCCCACACTCCAAAAACATACAGATAGGGAATCTAGATTGTGAGCCCCATCGGGGACAGCGACGATAATGTGTGCAAACTGTAAAGCGCTGCGGAATATGTTAGCGCTATATAAAAAAAAAAAATAGAGAAAAAAAGATATGCCACCTTTCGGCTCAAGTTTCCAACTTATCCAGATCCATCTGTAGCATAATACTATCTTCTCTTGTATTGACTGCTTTGCATCATCTGCAAATATCGATATTTTACTGTGTAAACCTTCTACCAGATCGTTAATAAATATGTTGAAGAGAATAGGTCCCGACACCGACCCCTGCGGTACCTCACTGGTCACAGTGAGCCAGTTAGAGAATATACCATTTATAACCACCCTCTGCTTTCTATCACAAAGCCAGTTACTTACCCATTTACACACATTTTCCCCCATACCCAGCATTCTCATTTAGTGTACCAACCTCTTGTATGGCACAGTATCAAACGCTTTGGAAAAATCAAGATATACTGTAAGAAGATGGACTGGAGCGGGGGTACCTCTCTTGCGTCGATGTCGGAACTATCGGGGCTGTCACTATTGTTGCCAGGGTGAAATCTTTCTGACCTGGACGGACCTTTGCACTCGACAGCAGTGGGCGTGATGAGAATAAAACACGTTGTGTGTGGGAAAGCGGGAGAGACTTGGCGGGAAGGCAGAGCGCGCAGCAGGTGAAGGTTGGTGCTCCCACCTTTGAGCAATGCGTTAGTACAGGCCCGCGCTGTATAGTCCCTGCATCCAGGTGCACTTATTGTGGGCAGCAATCTGCTGTGTGCCCGCTGTCTCCTGTGACGGAAAGTCTGATACTCTCCGGGCCGGTGATTACTGAGTGTGTGCCGCCTAAGACAGACTTTGTGACTCATCTAGAACTGTGTGATTCCTCACCCGCATTCAGCGCCAAGCTGTCACGCTCCGGCGGCATCACATACTGTGCTGCATCCCGTACGACGATCCGTGGATCCAGGACTCCGCTTAGGACAGCAAGGATACACCGCCATCATCGGGAACCGGACCCCCAACTTCTTCAGGACCACACCAGAGACATTACGCGCCGCTTGTGTGGGCGCCACCGTTGGAACCCAAGACTGCAGCCAGGAAGCCGGCGGACTGATAAGTTTTACCCTTTCATGAACAGTTGCTTTACCTTATACCTCACCTCTCACCCGTACCGTGTTAATAGTATCCCCCATTCCCACCCTGCTTTACCCATTTCCTCACAGGGTGGAGTATTCCCCTGTTAATAAATCTGTTAACCCTTGCTCTGCCTCCTGTCCATCACTTTATCCCGCAACCTGCTCACATACCACATCCAATGACTCACCTTGGTCCAGTCTATAGCTTACCTCTTCATAAAAACTGATTAGATTGATTGACAGGAGCGATTCCTCATAAACCCATGCTGATATGGAGTTAAACAGTTATTCTCATTGAGATAATCCAGAATAACATCCCTCAGAAACCCTTCAAATATTTTACCAACAATAGAGGTTATGAGTCGCACAACGTACCAGGGTTATGGGATACTCGGCACCGAGCCCATGGAAGTCTATGGGGGATGTCACTGGCAGCAGAGCTCGGTCCGTGGCCCTGGGCGCTCATACAATGGGGGAAATATTTACAGGGGAATTGTAGAAGTAGTTTGTGACGCCACCTGTGGTTTCTGATCAATCAGACCAGCGCTGCAGGATGATTCTTCTGAGGGGATGTTACTGGGCAGCAAGATGTTAAGTCCCCCACAGGTGGGACTGTTCCCTCGAAGTCTATGGTGGTGCAGGGTGCAGACAAATAAGCAGTCACACACAGAATCAGTCTCTTTCCATACCTTTACTGATGTTGTTGGCAGGTATGTCCCGGGAAGCTGGTCAGGGTGGAGAATGCACATTCAGGTAATCGCTGAGCAGGTTTGAGGCCTCCTTTCCCTTTAAAATGTATGTGAGTCCTAACTTGCATAAAGTCAAGTTTAACTCGTAATGCAACAGCTACGCCCGGTCGACATTGTGGTAGAGCCTTTTCTGTCTCTGGTACTCAGATGTTGGCAAGAACGAAGTCCTCCTATGCAGTGCACTGCTAAAAGTCCTTGTTCTCCCTGACTCAAGTTACGTATCAACACTTAGGGCTACCTTCTGTGACTTGAAGTCCAGCAAGGATTCCGGTTTTCTATCACTAGCCGTGAAGTACTAGCAATGCTTCGGACCCGGCATCCGGTTAACACGTGACGGTGATTATCACCCAGGTCACTATTCCTTTCTTCTCCACTCGTCTGTCGCCCTGCTCTCACCCTTAACATAAGCACGGGTAGCAGTAGGTGTAGTTGTCAGCTTTCTTCCTTTCCAGCTCACTGACTGTTCTCAGTTGGCTCGTTGTTGTAACACTGTCGTCCCCTTCCTTCTCTTCCTTCACAGACTCTGTCCAGAGCAGCTTTCAGGACATTCCGTCAGACTGAGTATAAGCCCGCTCCGAGAGTCACTTTCCACGCTCATAGGGAACCAGCAATAGCCTGTTCTGAGGTAACAGCTTCAATCTTCCTCCTTCAGTCTCTGACAGGAATATTTCTCTTGCTCAGACTGAGCTCTGACAGGAATCCTCTCACTCTGGTGTCCTGAGGAGATCTCATCTGTCCCTCACAGCTTGTCTGAGGTAACTGCCGTTCTGATCTCTTCTCTGAGGTAAAACCAACAACTAGAATGACTGTCTGTCTAGAATGCCTACTGCTGCATTTCTCCACACCCCTAAATGCCTGAATCTAAGGGGCTCCCTCTGGTGGCTCCTGGGGGAAGTGTGAGATGTGAATGAATATCAGATTTTGCAATTACCTTTTTGTGCACTCTCCTGGGAACATGTGTACCAAGCGCAGCTGGGCCACACAGTTAGACTTACTGGCCTATAATTTCCAAGTTCACTTTTAGAGCCCTTTTTGAATATTGGTACCACATTTGCTATGTGCCAGTCCTGTGGAACAGATCCCGTCACTATAGAGTCCCTAAATATAAGAAAAAATGGTTTGTCTATTACATTACTTAGTTCTCTTAGGCCCAGTAACTCGGCCGTGGCATCCCTCGGACCTGGTCACGGCCTTCCACTGGAGCGGAGCATGGATCTTCCTCACAACGCAGGCCTTCTCTGGCATCTGACCGCTCCCGGATAGTGTTGAGCGATACTGCTCGATATCTAAAAATATCGGATCGGAATGGTATCGCCGATATCACTAAATATCGGCGATATCCGATTCCGATACCGGAAGTCCCATGTAAGTCTATGGGAACAAAATATCGCAACTAAAAAAAACCTTTATTTCCTTGTAAACACTAAATATACACACATAGAATACATATATATATATATACATGTCATTGTGACATATATATAAACATATATGTATAGTTTATACACTTCTACATAGTAAAATATCCTCTGATTCAATTGCCGGGTAAAGCCGGCTTCTGTGAAAAGACAGAAGCACCCGACATGAAATGACACTTGGTGTACATAGGGTTAACCATGTCTTTTCATGTCCTTTGCTATCTGATTTGCACAAACAATTACATCAGTCTATGTGTGCAAAATTTCACACCTGTAGGGTTAATTAAAGGTGTAAATTCGTTGTAAAAAAACCGGACTTTTTTGCTACGAATTTACACCTTTAATTAACCCCTACAGGTGTGAAATTTTGCACACATAGACTGATGTAATTGTTTGTGCAAATCAGATAGCAAAGGACATGAAAAGATATGGTTAACCCTATGTACACCAAGTGTCATTTCATGTCGGGTTCTGCATTTTCACAAAAGCCTGCAATTGAATTAGCGGCTATTATACTATGTAGAAGTGTATGAACTATAAATATAAATATATATATATGTGTCACAAATTCAATGACATGTATATATATATATATATATATATATATATATATATATATATGAGGTGTAAAATTGTTTAAAAAAAATGCGTGGGCTCCCGCCCTATTTTCGCAACCAGACAGACAAAGCCAGCGAATGGGGCAGATAATAATAGCCCAGAGAGGGACCATTATTTTTGGCCCCCCCTGGCTACTAACATCTGCCCCCAGACACCCCAGAAAAGACAAATCTATAATTAGATTCGCCCTTTCTGGCACTTTGCCCGTCTATTCCCATTGCCCTGTAGCGGTGGCGAATGGGTTGATATGGGGTTAAAGCCACATTGCAATTGAAAGGTGACCTTAAGCCAGGTTAATAATTGAGAGCTGTCAATTAGACAACTATCAATTATTAATCCTATTGCATGAAATAAAAATAAAACACACACACTTTAATTAAAAATCATTTTAATGAAATAAAGACACATGTTTTTGACCATCTTTTATTTGACTGCAAAAAACATTTCCTGTAATAAAAATAAAATAAAAAAGCAAAATTATTCTTACCTATTCCATGCACAGTCAGGTCCCACGTGTAATCCTTCAGAAAGGGTTAATGTTTACTGCAGGGACCGCAGCTAATGCTGCAGCCTCACAGTAAACCCCCAAATGAATAAGTTCCTCTCCTGGCTGACAGGAGAGGAAGTGGAAAGCTTAATTGATTGCTTTCCACTTTCACTTCAGGTCAGCCAGGGACACAATCAGTGACGTCAGAGGGAACTGATTAACAAAAATAGGGGTTCCCTTCGAATAAAAAATGGCGTGGGGTCCCCCCTATTTTTGTTAACCAGCCAGATGAAGCAGACCGCTGAGGCCTGGATTTTCAGGCTGTTAAGGAGCCAAGATCCATGGACCTTGCCAGCCTGATAATACCAGGCCACAGCAGTCTGCATATCTTGGCTGATTAACAAAAATAGGGGATCCCCTCGAAAAAAATTGGCGTGGGGTCCCCCCTATTTTTGTTAACCAGCCAGATGAAGCAGACCGCTGAGGCCTGGATTTTCAGGCTGTTAAGGAGCCAAGATCCATGGACCTTGCCAGCCTGATAATACCAGGCCACAGCAGTCTGCATATCTTGGCTGATTAACAAAAATAGGGGATCCCCTCGAAAAAAATTGGCGTGGGGTCCCCCCTATTTTTGTTAACCAGCCAGATGAAGCAGACCGCTGAGGCCTGGTTTTTCAGGCTGGTAAGGATCCAATATCCATGGACCTTGCAAGCCTGATAATACCAGGCCACAGCAGTCTGCTTAGCTTGGCTGGTTAACAAAAATAGGGGATCCCCTCGAAAAAAAAACGGCGTAGGGGTCCCCCTATTTTTGTTAACCAGCCAAGTAAAATGCAGACTGCTGCGGCCTGGTATTAAAAGACTGTCAAGGCCCATGGATTTTGGCCCTCAACAGCCTGATAATACCAGGCTACAGCAGCCCCACATTTGGCGCATCAAAAGATGTGCCAATTGTGGCACTTTACCCGGCTCTTCCCACTGCCCTGTAGCGGTGGCAAGTGGGGTAATAAGGGGTTAATGTCACCGTTGATTGCACGGTGACAATAAGCCCGGTTAATAATGGAGAGGCGTCAATAAGACACCGATCCATTATTAATCCCAAAGTTATTAAATGCATAAAAAAAAGACAAAGCAAGAAAAAAGTCTTTTAATGAAATAAAAGAGACAACACAGTTTTCATTTCTTTTATTGTACTCTCATTCCTGCAACGCCATCGATCTCCTGTAAAAAAAGAAAAAAAACAAACCAACAGTATACCACCTGTCCGACGCAGTCCATAGTAACGACTGTCCCACGACGATCCAGCTCTGCTACATCGCAATGACAGGCAGAGCCTGTCATCGCGACGCAGCACAGCTGATTACCTGCTTCCCCGGCGGTGACGTCATCGGACTGACTGCTTTATGGCCGGGATTACCCAGCAGTCACTGCAGTTATCGCGAGAAACTGCATGTGACCGCCGGGGAAAGATGATGGTGGCCATGAAGCAGTCCAGGCCGTGACCGCCGGAGATCTTCTGCCAGGTAAGTGCCGCTGACTCCTGACAGACCCGACCGACGGACACTGACAGTGACAGACCCGACCGACGGACACAGACAGTGACAGTGACAATCCCGATTCCGGTATCCGATATGACGAAAATATCGATATTCGGAATCGAAAGCCCGATACAGCTAATATCGGCCGATACCCGATATTTGCAGTATCGTATCGCTCAACACTACTCCCGGACTCTTCTGTGGCGATGGTGGCTGCAAGCCCACATTGCAGGCATACAACCTGCCCTGGTGCTGGTTCTCACACCAACTGCTTTTCTCAGCCTGGCCATGCCTTTTATATTCAGGAAATTATTCCTGTTAGTCACCTGATCAGGTTCAGCAGCCAAATTCACTCCCCCTGCAAATCTCCTAGCATAATTTGGTTCCTGCTAACACAATTCTTTATTTTTACTTTCACTTTCAGTTTTTTCCAGCAGATGACAGTGTTCGCTTACAGTTATTCAGTCTATCTTGTCCATCTCTCTACACCTGCGCAACAACTACCAAGTTACCTGGATTGTTATAAGTGCTGATTACTGGGTGGTCATCTTGCTGGTTCACTGCTACAAGGGTAGGGATATGGACTGTCTTACCCTGTTCCTGCCCCTGAATACAACAGATATACTATGTGAATACTGTCATGTGATTTTATGTGAAAGTAACATGTGTCTAATGTAAAAGGATATAATGTTTTGTGGTGATGTACAGTATATAAAGTTTAAGAGCATAATGTGAATATAGCATAAGGATACATTTAGGATATAGAACAGGTTAGCATGCAGATATGAAATGGTTAAGGTTAGGATTAGCCCAATGGTAGGGCACTAGTGCTGATAAGATAGGGGCAGTTCCTGGTTAGAGAGAGTTTAGCCAGTGAACTGTAGAGGAGAGTTCAAGTTCAGGTGGGGTGGGTTGCTAGGGCATGGGCCAAAATGTTCAGGGCAGAAAGCGGCCAAATGGAGATCCCTGAAGGACATTCCATGACAGTCTGGATCCTAGGGCTCGAGCGGGCCTGATATTGCGACATCACAAGGTCGGTGGACATAGAGTTGCATGAGGAGCAGGTGGCCGGTCCGGGTGCACTGCCGAGTGGACAATGAAATCCTGGTGCTGATGGGTCAGTGGCCTTTGTGATAGTCCAGAATGAACATGTTGCTGAACAGAAGAGGAGTTGCACTAAGGAGGAAGGAAGTCTGAATTGATGTGCCCTATCCTACCTGTATCCATCTGATGAACTTGGACTGTTTTGTAAAAATTTGACTGTTGCAAAGAACCTGGTGTCCCATGAACTGTAGGTGGCAACTCCTGAGGACAGAAGCTTAGAGGCAGCGGAGGTCTGTGGCCTACAAGTGAGTGTGATGCACCGCACACCCTACAGCACACTGGGACTGGGTACCCTTTGTCTGTAAAGTGCCAGAACCCAACGTGACAGCAGCTGGGTTGTGACTACCACTCTGCAGAACTTTACACAAGCACAACATGCCATCCTTACTTCCATCACTAGAGTAAGATCTGAAAATGTGGGAATACCAGCTCATGCTGGTATTCACTTGAAGGCATGGCTTAGTGGAATCACAAGGCAGAGGAGGATGAAATCACCAACGCAGCTGGGGCACTGGCATCACCTTGAAAGGGATGGTTAGAAAAGTGGAAAACCTTACTCAGCACATTCCAAAATCCAGCACCACCACCTGACATGGCCCCTATTTTGATATAGTACAAACAGATGTTTTTTGTTACAGTACAAACAGGATTTTTGGTAACGTATAAACAAAGGTTTTTTGGCACAGTACTCTCAGAGGCATTTTGGTACAGTACAAACAGATGTTTTTTGGTACATTTCAGAGGCTTTTTGGCACAGTACACACAGAGGCTTTTTGTTAAAGTAGAAACGGGCTTTTTGGTAAAGTAGAAACAGAAGCTTTGCACACACAGTAGAGGCTTTTTGGCAAGTACTCCCAGAGGCTTTTTAGTACAGTACACACAGAGGCTTTTGGGTCCACAAAGAGATGGCTGCATTGCAGATTTTTTTTTGTAGACACACCATTCACAAAAAGATGACTGCAGAGTAAAACATTTTTTTTAAACACTGCTCATATAAACACAGCAGTAGAATATAATAATTTATTTAGCCCACAAATGTGAAAGAGATGGCTGCATAGTACAAAAAGTTTTAGATACACTACTCACAAAAGGACAACTGCAGAGTAGAAATTTTTTTTAGAAACACAGCCACACTACTAGAAAAGACAGTGGTCCAGAAAAATATTTGTATGGTCTACAAATGGCAAAGAGATGGCTGCAGAGTAGAATTATTTTTATGCACACTGGTCATATAGACAAGGCTGCCGAGTACACATAGCGGCATTTTGGCACAGCATTCCTACAGGCTGGGTTGCAGAGTACACACAGTGGCTTTTGGCACAGTACTCCCACAGGCGGGGGTGCAGAGTACATACATCGGCTTAAATGAACAGTACTCCCACAGGCGGAGTTGCCGAGTACACACAGCGGTTTAAAGGCACAGTACTCCCGCAGGCGGGGATGTAAAGTACACACACTGGCTTTTGACACAGTACTCCCACAGGTGGGGTTGCAGAGTACACACAGCTGCTTTTAGCACAGTACTCCCACAGATATGGATTGCAGACTATACACAGCAGCTTTTTGGCACAGTTACCCCACTGAGACCAATGCAGACAGCACACAGCGGTTTTGTGGCAGAGTGCGCTACCTAACACTGTCCCTCACTCCAGCTGTGTCCTGTCCCTACACTAAGCAGAGCAGAATGGCGGCGTCACTCGTCATTTATACAGTCTGCCAATACATGGCATGGCTCTATAAGCGCCCACAGACTAAAAACTTGCTGATTGGCTGCATTGAAGCCTTTCAACAAACTTTATTAGGCATCCGAACCAGAACAGTAAACCATACATCCAGTGAAAAGTTTGGGTTCGCTCATCTCTAATGCTTATGAAACTGCCAGGCGGCTGTCACTGGTGATGCACCCCTTTGTTCGTGAGTCAAAGTTGGGGAGTCATCTGCAGAGGCTTTTATATGAGCATATAAAAATCACAGCAAAAAATGAAGCATAACCAGGACTTGCAGCTACACAGTGCATAGTGATGTAACTCAATTTGTTTGTGCTTATTTTCACAAATTTTAAAAGTATACGAGGTATATATTTTTTTTAAATTCAGCATCTAAATTGTCTGGATAGAAAGAGAATGAGGAATACTCTATAGACCGAAGAAGGCAGATGTGTGAGAAGTGAGATAAAAGCAGGTACCTAGATGTAAAAAAAAATGTTAGCCTCCACTTTTTTTTATTTTATTGTTCACTGTGTTCTTTTTCCTTGTGTCCTGTTGACTTCAGGTTCATCATTACTCTATCTCTTGGTAGTGAGAATCCCGCCTCAGGTTTTATGACTCAGAAGTTCTATTTTGTCTCCTATGATTTCCATTGTCCGGGCTCATACTCACTGGAGAGAAAAACGGACGAGTGCAATGCGATAAAAAATCGGATTGCACTCGGACCAATGTTATTTAATAGGTGTCATCTCATATGCAAGTTTTTTCTCAGCCGAAATCGGACTGAGAAAAAAATTGCAGCATGCTGCGTATTGCTGCGATTCTCGGACGAGACTCGCCAATACAAGTCAATGGATGCGAGAAAAAAATCGGACAGCACTCGCACCATGTGAGTGCTGTCCGATTTATACGCACCAGAGTCCTTTGAGAAGCCGGCAATTTATCCCCGGCTAATGTAAAATCACACTGACAGCTCACAAAACACTAGATATATACACATAGAATACATACAGTATATATATATATATATATATATATATACACGTCAGTGACACACACACACATATATATATATATTTATATTGCACAGTAAGATTGAACAAAAGCCGTTAATTCATTTCAATGAACACATGCGGAATCACTGCGCGTACAAAAGGGGACAGCACTTTGGGCGGAGCCGGGTATCCGCTGCGTCCAAAGCGCTGCCAATACGTTACGTGGAAACATACTCTTTCTGAGCAATGAAACCAGCTGCTGCGAGCCACAGGTTACTGTAAGGAAAGGGACGTCGCCATTTTGTATACCAGCCTCCATCTTGTCTGTTCACAGAGCCACAAACTTTTAACTACACAGGGCCTATTAGCATATCCAGTACGACCGGTTTTGATGTCCACTAGGAATCAAAGGGGCTTTAGCATGCTAATTAGTTTAGGCCAGTGTCTGAATAAGATGGTCAGTCATATGGTAAATAGCTCAAGCTCAAGCCATTGTTTCCTGCTCCATATGAATTGCAGGCCAGTTAATATGCGTGCTTCAAAGCAAAAGGGAAGGGCCTAGCAGGTTTAAGAATTGTAGCCATGTACAGGGTGTTCATTCCATTTTCTCACAGCAGCAAGAAACACAAGGGACAGACCTTGCCAAGGGTGCAGCAACACATGCTTTGGGGACTATCCAGCAACTGGAGACTGTACCTGGGGACGGCAGAGCGCCCCTGCCTTCCCATGAAAATACTACCCGGTAATATTGATCTATAGCTTATACCTTTAAGCCTTGTACATTATCGTTGTATTTTTTCTCTGACTGCAAATCCATTGTAATTACGTTGTATAGCTTTACTGTATATTTCTGTAATTATCTAGTGCGCCCTTAAGGCGATTAAACCATAAAATTAATCTTGGGCTGATGCTTTTACTCTGATCACGAATCTTAGAATACCCAGCGGGTAACAGCACAACCTCCCCGGCGGCCATTTGCTCTAGGTGCAGTTCCCTTACTGACCTGAGAGACAAAGGGGGCGCCAGAGAGCTGTACCTGTGGAGTTACGTCCCATTGGTGACGTGGGAGGAAGGGGGTCGTCCCTCACATTTGGTAGCGGCGGCGGGATCAGAAGCTGTGATACCCGGGCTACCGTGTGGCGGTCGGCTTAGTTCCTCACAATTGGTGGCAGTGGTGGGATCAGAGTAATAGTGTGCGTGGGACCCCTACTCCCAGACACTAGAGACTACCAGCGGTACTTTCACTGCTGGGGTCTTAAGGTCAGCCCAGCACTAGACGGTCAGAGTGTAAATATAACAAGTTGTGTGCAAGGTCGGGGTTGCAGCTGTTTCAGTAACCAAAGGTTCCCAAGATGGCGGAAGGCACCAGGAGTAGGGCAAAGGGGGAGGCCAATGCCGTGGCCTATGAGGGGTTCGATACCGATGAAGGGGAGCTCAGCCAGGGCTCCCCAAGGAGCCCGACCCCCGTGCTCAGTCTCACAGTGGACTGTCCACCCCCTGCCCGTCCCAGCCTGACCAGATCGGAGGCCCTCTTTCAAGCGGCTATGGCACAGCTCGAGGCTGGTAATGACACCGCCTATGACAGACTCCTGGTGGCGGCAGAGAAAGCAGCAGAGCGTGAGCAAGCAGAACGTCGTGAAGCTGCGGAGCGGGAGCAAGCAGCGGCAGAGAGAGCAGCGGAGCGTGAGCATACAGAACGCTGTGAAGCTGCGGAGCGCCGGCACCGACTGGAGATGGCTCAGCATGGGCCCCCGCTGGATGCACCAGGCCCACCGGAGACAAGGGCTTCCAAGGTCCGGGCGGAGGACTTTCCCTTACTTGAAAAGGATGGAGACCTGGATTCCTTTCTGCTTGCTTTTGAGAGGACATGCCTCCAACATCATCTGGCCCTGGATCAGTGGGCAAGGTACCTGACCCCCCGTTTGAGGGGTAAGTCCCTGGAAGTTTTGGGGGACTTACCTGTCGGGGAGGAGCAGGACTACAACAGCATCAAGCGGGCCCTGATCCAGCACTACAACCTCACCCCGGAGTCGTACCGCAGGAAGTTCAGGAGCCTGCATCGGGGTTCAAAGGACACCTGGACCGACCACATGCGGGCCCTGCTGAGAGCTGCGGAGCACTGTACCTCAGGTCTAGAGCTCACTACCCGCCAGGAGGTCCAGGAACTGTTTGTCGTGGAGCAATTCTTGTGGAACTGCCCAGAGGACCTCCAGCAGTTCCTCCGTGACCGGAAACCAAAGGGGGCTTCTGCTACAGCCGCCCTGGCAGACGAGTATGCCAACAACAGGGCGCCGGAGCCAAAGAAGCCTGCCAGCAGCACCTGGAGAGGGGGTAAGCCCAATCCTGCCCCAGCCCCATATCCAGCCCCCAGAGTGCAAGGGGTGTACCCCCCGGCTGCCCTCTCCAGGCCAGGAACAGAACCCAGACGTTGTCATAATTGCAATCAGCCAGGACATTTTAAGGCTGCGTGTCCCCAGCGCCAGAAGGCCCCATCCCTGTCCCAGAAACCGACCACTGTTTTGTGTGCGGGAGGGGGTGGTGGGAGGTCCCTAGACAATTACCAACCCGTCACCATCGGCCGCTCAGCGGTCATGGGACTGCGGGACACAGGCGCTGAACGAACCCTGGTACGCCCTGAGGTGGTGTCCCCTCAAGACTTGGTACCTGGGAAAACCCTTTCCGTCTCCGGAATTGGAGGCGTTGAACCGGCGCTGCCCGTTGCCAAGGTGTATTTGGACTGGGGCGCCGGGAGGGGGATGCGGGAGGTGGGAGTAACGCCAAATATTCCTGCAAATGTGTTGCTTGGGACTGATTTGGGGCGGCTAGTGTCCCAGTATGTGGCCACTGAACCCCCAAGTTCGGCTCCCCAAGAATGTCATGACTCTACTGTGAATGCTAATGTTAATGTATTGAATGTGCCTCCAACAGTGGAGGAGGGAGTGAAACCTGATGGTAAGCCATGCACTGACACTACACACACAGGGCTCACAGTGAGGACAGGTGAGGAGGCTGCACGGGAGAGCTCAGAGGTGGGGGGGGGGCTGCTATGGGCAGTGTAGGGCCCCTAAGTGAACCCAGCCTGCTGAGTCTAGGGCCCCTGCAGGAAGAGGAACAGGCCATGGGGGGAGGGGGCGTCCCGGGAGAGGAGCCACCAGGTAAGACCCCAGGGCAGGAGTTCCCCACATCCGGGATGTCAGGAAGTCAGGGAAGTCTGCCTGACCCGGCGACTTGGTCAGGGGACGAGGGAAAGCGGGCGCTACCCGTGGTCCCAGCGGTCGTGGCCGCTGTTACCAGGAGTGGGAGCGCTGAAGCCCAAGGAGCCTCGCGGAGGTCCGACGGTTTCCCCCTCTCCGACCAAGTGGCTGCCGAGTCAGACAGTAGCCAGGAGACAGATCCCGGGGAACTGACAGAGGACATGGCAGTTTCATCAATTCTTGCCACATCAAGTCAGGGATTTCAGGCAGCGTTGGAAGCTGACCCTAGCCTGAAGACTCTCAAGGAACAGGCGGCACAGCCTCCCCTGGAGTCCGACCGTGAGCGAGTGGTCTGGTACCAGGGACGGCTGTACCGGGTAACGGTCCAGCAGGGTTCACCGGAGGCGTGGCCCAGGGACCGACAGTTAGTGGTACCCCATCCGTTCAGGGTGGAATTGTTGTGGATTGCACATGAGATTCCAATGGCCGGACACCTAGGGATCACTAAAACCAGGGCCAGGCTAGCTCAGCATTTCTACTGGCCCGGAATGAGGACCGAGGTGATAGCCTACTGCCGTTCGTGTGACACCTGTCAGAGGGTGGGGAAGGCGGGGCCGCGCCCCAAAGCCCCACTGGTAACTCTGCCCATCATCGAAGAGCCTTTCTCGAGGGTGGCTGTGGATCTCATTGGACCTCTGTCCACTCCCAGCCGCTCCGGGAAATGCTTCATACTAACGGTAGTGGACTATGCCACCCGGTACCCAGAGGCGGTAGCTTTGTCGTCCATTCGGGCCGACAAAGTGGCCACTGCCTTACTGGAGATTTTCTCCAGAGTGGGGTTTCCCAAGGAAATGCTCACCGACCGAGGGACCCAGTTCATGTCGCAGCTGATGGAGTCTCTCTGTAGGCAGGTACAGGTGCAATATCTGGTGGCCAGCCCGTATCACCCACAGACCAATGGCTGGTGTGAGCGGTTCAATGGCACCTTAAAGCAGATGCTGAAGATGTTGGTCGACTCCCACGGGAGAGACTGGGAGCGGTATCTCCCACACCTGCTGTTTGCCTACCGGGAGGTCCCACAGGCCTCAACGGGGTTCTCCCCCTTTGAGCTCCTGTACGGGCGACGTGTACGGGGGCCCCTTGCTCTGGTGAAGGAAGCGTGGGAAGGGGATTTAGCCACCCCTGGAGTGTCGGTCATTGAGTATGTCGTGCGCTTCCGGGACCGAATGATGGCCTTGACGCGGCTGGTGCATGACAATATGGCCCAAGCTCAGGCTGACCAGAAGCGATGGTACGACCAGAATGCTTGTGAGCGGACCTACCAGGTGGGTCAAAAGGTGTGGGTACTGGTCCCCGTACCACAAAACAAGCTTCAGGCGGCCTGGGAGGGTCCATACCTCGTGCACGAGCAGCTCAACGCCGTCACCTACCTGGTCACCCTGGACCACGCCCGTGGAAGGAGGAAGGCCTTCCATGTGAACATGATGAAGGCCCATCATGAGCGGGAGGCTTATGCCCAACCAGTGTGCAACCTTTCAGAGGACAGAGAGTCAGAAATCCTTCTGGATCTGCCACCCTAGCCAAAGAGAGGGTGCGGTAGGGCGCACGGGGGAACACAGGAATGTGATACCCCCTAGCGCCCTCAAAAGCAGGGGGGTGTAAGGAAAGGGACGTCGCCATTTTGTATACCAGCCTCCATCTTGACTGTTCACAGAGCCACAAACTTTTAACTACACAGGGCCTATTAGCATATCCAGTACGACCGGTTTTGATGTCCACTAGGAATCAAAGGGGCTTTAGCATGCTAATTAGTTTAGGCCAGTGTCTGAATAAGATGGTCAGTCGTATGGTAAATAGCTCAAGCTCAAGCCATTGTTTCCTGCTCCATATGAATTGCAGGCCAGTTAATATGCGTGCTTCAAAGCAAAAGGGAAGGGCCTAGCAGGTTTAAGAATTGTAGCCATGTACAGGGTGTTCATTCCATTTTCTCACAGCAGCAAGAAACACAAGGGACAGACCTTGCCAAGGGTGCAGCAACACATGCTTTGGGACTATCCAGCAACTGAAGACTGTACCTGGGGACGGCAGAGCGCCCCTGCCTTCCATGAAAATACTACCCGGTAATATTGATCTATAGCTTATACCTTTAAGCCTTGTACATTATCGTTGTATTTTTTCTCTGACTGCAAATCCATTGTAATTACGTTGTATAGCTTTACTGTATATTTCTGTAATTATCTAGTGTGCCCTTAAGGCGATTAAACCATAAAATTAATCTTGGGCTGATGCTTTTACTCTGATCACGAATCTTAGAATACCCAGTGGGTAACAGGACAACCTCCCCGGCGGCCATTTGCTCTAGGTGCAGTTCCCTTACTGACCTGAGAGACAAAGGGGGCGCCGGAGAGCTGTACCTGTGGAGTTACGTCCCATTGGTGACGTGGGAGGAAGGGGGTCGTCCCTCACATTTGGTAGCGGCGGCGAGATCAGAAGCTGTGATACCCGGGCTACCGTGTGGCGGTCGGCTTAGTTCCTCACAGTTACAAACCAGGAAAATAGTAAAAGGAATATGAAGGTGGTTTTCTGCGCTGTTGGTTGAGTTCCAAGGATGAAGCAGGACACCCAGGATGGAGAAATACGCGGTAATAAATATCAACGCGTTTCAAAGTTATCCAACTTCTTCAGGATCAGGATATAACCACAGTAAAAAAAAAAACAAGAACAAACAATCAGTCTGATATAGTACACTGTGCTTTGAAAAAAGCACCCACCCTCAAAAAAAAACCCACACTTTTTGATGCTTTTTTTTGGTGTGCTTTTTTCAAAGAATGGATGAAAGATGTAAGAGTCTGTCTGGATCCCAGAAACTCACTCAGGTTTTATGCACACACTGATTATAAGCAAACGGGTCACAAAGGAGAAAAAAGCGCAACAAAAAGTGTGTTTTTTTGAGGGGGGTGCTTTTTTCAAAGAATAGTGTACTATATAAGACTGGTTATTTGTTCTTGTTTTTTTTTTTTACTGTGGTTTTATCCTGAAGAAGAAGTTGGATAACTTGGAAACGCATTGATACTTAATACTGCGCATTGCTCCAACCTGGGTGTCCTGACTCATTTGTGGAACTTTACCAACAGCACAGAAAACCAGCTTCACATTCCTTTTATTATGATTTCCATTGTAGCTCTTCTTGCTCGGATTAGCTGCAGTGTATAAGCACAAGACCACTGACAATGCAACAGGAAGTCAGGACTGCACACGGGAGACCTCAGGGGCGTAACTACAGTGGTGCAGGCCCCAAAAAGTCCTTTTTTTGCCCATATGAGAAGATCAGCACTATTAAAGATCTGTGACAGTTGGGGGCCCTGCTAGGAGTTTTGCACTGGGGAGTTATAAAGTACATCTGCTTTAAAATACAGGTCACAAATCTCTGTGTGGACATACCTTTAGAAACTGAATGGTTTTATGTTGATCTAGAGTAACTGCACACTTACCAGAGCTCGGCTTGTGATGAGTTTATGGGAGATTTCAGATCTGCAGCGCTGTCATCAGAATGTAATAGTTTCTGACTGCCATCTTTCTTCACTCGCTCTTCCTACGTTCAATAAAAAGAAGAGTCTGTATCATATAGAAAATAAAGAGTCAAGCAAAACCCATTAAACGGAACTATTTTTTTTTGCAATATATTTTTTACGAGATTACGGACTAGTTTTTTACGTTCGTGTAATCATAGCTTAACATCCATAAACACAGTATATGCAATAACTGAATTAACAATACCATAACATAGTAATGTGAAAAATCGTCCTAACATTTTAGTTTCAAATAGCAATTCTGAGATAAAAAATAATGATTTCCGTAAGCTCAATACATAAGTATCAGGTGATAGAAGAATGGTAATACAGGTGGATGGCCATGACCGCCTAATGGAGTTTTAGCTGAGGACCTATGTGTTTAGGTAATCCATGGCCATACCTTGCTACATACATCTTTAGAGCAGTCAGAGGTCAGTATTTCTTTAATAAATTACCTAGTTATACCTGCAGATGACGCCAGGGGAAGTTCATTGCATATAGAGCCATATACTGTAGCTAGAACTGAGTTCAATGGGAACTGCATTCATTAATTTGGAGTAAGCAGGGGTGGACACAGAGGAGGGCCCCTGTGCAAGGACAGTACACGGGACATTTGCAGTCCAATAATGTGTCTTGGGCAAAATCTCTTTGCAGCTTTGGAGGTTGACCCCTTATCACTTGAGACCCTCTGCGGCTGCACAGGTTGCACCTATGATATGTCCGTCCTTGGGAGTAAGGTTCCACAGGTGGACAGAAAATTATCCTTGAATTCTGGTTTGGGATTATTTGGAGCATTTCACCAGATAATGTGAGCTCTGAAACCTACAAAAATATTATTAAAAAATTCCGCACCAACCCTCCAAGTCCTTATGTGGAGACTAACTACAGTGACTTTTTGTTCTTTGTGAAGAACAACGTAAGAAGAAAAAACACAAACCGCTTATAGGGACCTGGTACCCACCAAGAAGGATTCTTCAGTAATGACAACTAAAGTCATCTATGACTTCATATTGTATGTGTTCACACAATGCGTTTCAGGACCCTACCAGCTCCTTCATCAACACATGAAAGTTACAGGTAAGTTCTCTATTTAAGTAAGAAAGGGCACCGAAAGGGATGTTAAAGGCACGATTGAGGGTCTTGATGTAACTGTAAGTATAAACAGGTATTCAGTGGAAAAATAACAATCTGACACCTATCCTTTTAACAAGCTCTAAGGCAGTCTCTGCAATCTAAATAAATGAATAAACAATAAAAGATCAATGATTATTATTTCTTGCAACTATCGGTAATCTGAAACAAATGGCCCAATACTGAGGTTTAAAACCCGATTGCAAATTACCTGTGTGACGGAAATTGCAGATGGAGCAAATAACATACAAAGGTGGTTCAGCGAAGGTGCTCAAGCTTAGAGGAACGGCATATTCTTGTAGAATAAAATTGCAAAAATCTTTATTCAGAAATCTATTAAAAAAAAAACAGATCACAGTTCACGTGATAACTAAAGTTCAGCGAATATTTCAAAATTCGATTCCGATTGTGATCGGCGTCGAATATTGTTTTTTTCAATATTTGCCGAACACAGCTGAACGTCATTAGAGTCAGTGGAAGTAGAAATGAACGAATATGTTTGCCACCGATCATCAAACAATAATTCGGCACAGATATGGCACATTCGGATTCGGCGATCGTTTTCCGAATATATTCGCTCATCTCAAGTGATAATGACGACTGATGTCGAATGTATCGCCCTTAGTTATAGTCTGAACAGGAAAATGATGGGAGTGCATTTAAAAGAAAAAGAGCCAGACAGATGTGATTATGTAATATAATGCCGTCTGCAGAACCTGCAGGGCACAAATCAGATTATCTAAAGCTGACAATGAATTAAGGCTTGCAAGTGACGTCAAAAGCAACAAAAAAGGATTTTGGGGATACGTCAAAAGTAAAAGAAAAGTCAAAGATGCTATAGGATTTTTACAGGATGAAAATGATGAAATGGTAAGTCAGGATGTTGAGAAGGCTGAACTTTTAAATTCCTATTTTGCATCTGTTTTCTCTCAGAAAGGAAATGTAACATCAACTGATCTTCACTGTCCTATTAAAGGAATAGAAGAATCCAGGATATCTATAAACAGAAAGACAGTGAGGAAACACTTAGCTAACCTAAATGAATTCAAGTCTCCAGGTCCAGATGAATTACACCCCAGAGTACTGAAAGAGATAGCAGAAGAAATTCTTGAACCACTGTCCATAATCTTTGAAAATTCTTGGAGAACAGGAGAAGTCCCAGAAAACTGGAGAAGAGCAAATGTGTTCCTATCTTCAAAAAGGGAAGAAGGTCTACCCAGGGAACTACAGGCCGGTGAGTCTGACTTCTATACCAGGAAAGATCTTTGAACAAATTATTAAAGAACATGTATGCAAGTACCTGGATAAGAATGAAGTGATTAAACAGAGTCAGCATGGGTTTGTAACTAATAAGTCATGTCAGACTAACTTAATTTCCTTCTATGACAGAATCACTAACTGGGTGGATCAGGGAAATGCTGTAGATATAGTATATCTTGACTTCAGCAAAGCATTTGACAAAGTATCTCACACAATCCTTATTGAAAAAATGACTAAGTATGGAATGGACAAGGCAACTGTTAGGTGGATTCATAACTGGCTTAGTGATCGGACCCAAAGAGTGGTTGTAAATGACTGCACATCCAGTTGGAAGAATGTCTCAAGTGGGGTACCACAAGGCTCTGTTTTGGGCCCTGTATTGTTCAACATCTTTATCAATGATTTAGATGAAGGAATTGAGGGTAAACTGATCAAATTTGCTGATGACACAAAGCTAGGAGGGGTAGCTAATACTAGAGAAGAGAGAGAGAGGATTCAAAAAGATATACATAAACTGGAGCAGTGGGCAGCAACTAACAGAATGGATTTTAACAGGGAAAAATGCAAAGTACTACATCTGGGCAATAAAAATGAAAAAAGCATATACAAAATGGGAGGAATAGGGCTAAGTAACAGCACATGTGAAAAAGACTTGGTATATTAATTGATCACAGACTTAACATGAGTCAACAGTGTGATGCAGCAGCAAAAAAGGCAAATGCAATTCTAGGATGTATCAACAGAAGCATACAGTCTAGATCACGTGAGGTCATTATTGCCCTCTACTCCTCTTTGGTCAGACCTCATCTGGAATACTGTGTCCAGTTTTGGGCACCACATTTTAAAAAAGACATCAACAAACTGGAGCAAGTTCAGAGAAGAGCCACCAGAATGGTGACCGGTCTGCAAACCATGTCCTATGAGGAACGGTTGCAGGATTTGGGAATGTTAGCTTGCAAAAAAGAAGACTGAGAGGAGACTTAATAGCTGTCTACAAATATCTCAAGGGCTGTCACATTGTAGAAGGATCATCTTTATTCTCATTTGCACAAGGAAAGACTAGAAGCAATGGGATGAAACTGAATGGGAGGAGACACAGATTAGATATTAGAAAAAACTTTTTGACAGTTAGGGTGATCAATGAGTGGAACAGGCTGCCACAAGAGGTGGTGAGTTCTCCTTCAATGGAAGTCTTCAAACAGAGGCTGGATAGACATCTGTCTGGGATGATTTAGAGAATCCTGCTTTGAGCAGGGGGTTGGACCAGAAGGCCCAGGAGGTCCCTTCCAACTCTACCATTCTATGATTCTAATAATTATCAGTCAATAAATTTCAAATCACTATTTAAATTCATTCCGTTCAGCTGTCGAGTATCTTGTGCTAATATCCAATGTGCTTCTTTCTGTAAAACTTGTTTCTGACAGTTACCTCTTCTGGGTGACCTACTAACTCTTTCAATTCAACATTTCCATCATGTTTTTCAACAAACTGACAGCTCCAGCTTTTATTTTGGCTATGCTAGAGATATGTTCTATGACTATGTGGGACACTTTCATCGGAAATGCATCAGTCATTATCAAGTGAACCAACTTCTGTCTGTACATTTTTAATGGATTTATAAATAATGAAGATTTTGCAATTTTATACGTCAAGGATTGCTGATCCTTTTATTTGTCAATAGTAACTACTTGAAATCTTAATAAATTACAAATAACTAATAAATATGGATCCTAAATAAAGTTTAGGACGTAGACGTGGCCGTGGTGGTGCTGGTGTAGGTGCTGACAGTGGTGGTGGTGTAGCTGATGGAGGGAGAGGACGTTGATATTCTGCACCTGCTACGTACCCAAATACAACACCTTCCTCTGGTGCACTCATGCAAAAGGACGTTATGCGTCCTTTCATAGGCCTGAATACCGCTGCACAAATGGTGAGGCCACAAGATGTTGAAAAGGTGTTAGATTGGTTGGCTGAGAGTGGCTCCAATTCCTTTGCATTATCTTCTACCCGATCCACCTCACCCCCTTCCAAATCAACCAAGCAGTCTGAACCCCAATTCATGCAGCAGTCTCTTCTGTGTTTTGATGACTCCGCTGGCCAGGGTTCCATCAGCCATCCACCTGGCCCTGCATCAGAAGTGGAAGAGACTGAGTACACTGATGCCCAACCACTTGTTAGGATGGAGGATGAGTACGGGGAGGGCTAGTGCACACGGTCAGTGGACCAACACAG
This sequence comes from Oophaga sylvatica, assembly GCA_033576555.1. Classification (NCBI taxonomy): domain Eukaryota; kingdom Metazoa; phylum Chordata; class Amphibia; order Anura; family Dendrobatidae; genus Oophaga; species Oophaga sylvatica. The sequence goes on from JARQOD010005743.1 coordinate 24,167, forward strand.
CACATGTCAGATGATGACGAAACTCAGTTGCCAACTGTAGTGTCTTTCTGCAATGTGCAGACGGTAAGGAGGGCAGGGTTGAGGAGTCGGTGGAAAATGATGCGTGGGATAAAGAGGTGCTAAACCACACACTGAATGGAGGCCATCCTAGTTACGTGCGTAGTTCGGAGGAAGAGGAGATGCCAACAGTGCACAGCAGCACAGCAAAAGAGGGAGTAGGGTGCAAAAGCACAGCAGGCAGTCCCTAGCAGGCACATCTGCAGCTACTGCCAACCGCGCCGCTGAAATAAGCACACCAAAGACAGCTCAAAGAGCTTCATAGCTTGGCATTCTTCAGGGAATGTGCTACCGACAAGCGACAGGTGGTTTGCATGCTGCCCTCAGACCTTGAAGCGAGGCATAAATGTTCTGAACCTGAGCACCACCTGTATGACGAGGCATCTAAAGTCCAAGCATGAGGTGCAGAGGAATACACACCTTAAAAAGTATGACAGATCTCACGATAACAAGGCCACCTGCCTCCCCGCAAAGAGAGGATGTGACAGCATCCCTTCTGCCTTCCCACTCACCGGCTGATATGTGACATACCAACAAGGTGGAACTCCCCCTTTCATATGATCAGCAGCAGGCAATAGTTGAATTTAAGCTGCTGCACGCACGGCTGAGTCTCTCTGCAGAATAACAACATTTCACCACTAATGACCGGGCCTCCATGCAGGATTTGTGTGCCATTATGTGCTTCTTCCGAATATTCCACCAATATGGCCAGCACTGATGATGCCATTATCCGCGTTACTATACCACATCATGCCATGACGGATGAAGTGGTGGCACAGGAGGAAGAGGAGCAGGAGGAGGAGCAGAGCCAATTAACATATTATAAGGCCTGTCATCCACATATGGTTTCAAGCGTGGGTTACTGTCTCAACTTCGGCCAGGTACCCAACTGTACAGCCAGGGAACAGTTTGGGATGATGATGATGATGAGGGGCGGGGAAGGAGGGACAACAGTGCAACAGTAGAGTGGCACTCAGATCAGCTAAGGGGATCACTGGAGCGTGGCTGGGAGGATACAGAGTACCCTTATGATATACTCCCCACTGAGGATTGTTGTCATTGTTTCTGTGCAGCCTGGCACACAAAAGCCAATATATGCTGCATTGCCTGCAGAATGACCACCGAGTTGCCCATATGTTACCAGTGCAGATTACTGGGTGGTTCACACTTAATGGATACTTGCTACAAGGACACCGTACCTTCATTACTTCCGTTATTGGAGAGGGATCGCAAAAATGCGTGAATACAAGCACACGCTGGTAGAAAAATTACTAATGGCTTTCCCACCAGACGGGGGGCTCAGTGGAACAACAAGACAGAGGAGGAGCAAAAGTCACCATCGCATCTGGGGCCCGCCAGGACCCACAAAACAGGTTAATAGACCAAAATCTGGAAAAACTTTACAAGCACGCCACAAACCCGGCACACACATCTGATATGGCATATTCGCAGGAAGCAACGCTACAACAACATGGTGGAAGAGTACGCGATCACACTTCTTCAAGTACAAACAGATGAGTTTGCCTCATTTAACTTTTGAGTCTCAAATTGGACACATGGTCTGAGCCTTGCCGTTTATGCTTTGGGGTACTGCCTTCCCTGCGGTAAATGTACTGTGTTGCTTAGCAGGACAGAGGGTGTCATCACAGACAGGGCATCCACCTGTCCATATCCAACGTGGGGAAAATTAACATTCCTTAAATGAACCAGGCATGGATTCCATGGGACTTTTACATAACTTTGGATGATAGACAACTATAGCAGCAGCCACCCAGCCAGTCTTTAACTATTTGCCATTCATTTCATTTGAGAAGCCTCCTCCAAATAAAAAAACTGTGTTGGCTACCTCCTCATCTTCCACATCTACCACCACGTCCACCTCCTCCACCACCTCCAGTTGGCCAGTTCTTAAATAATGATGGCCACTCGTTTTTCTTTACTTAGCTGCTTTTTTCTTGCCATAATACACATTCTAACAGTCTATTCAGTAGGACTATAGCTATGTATCCACCGATTCTGCCAACACAACTGATGGTCCCAACCCCATTTATAAGGCAATAAATCGCACTTATTAAACCTGACAGGGCACACTGTGAAGTGAAAACCATTCCCCGTGACTCCCTCTTAAAGTTCATCTATAGAATGCCAAGAGTATGCAAAGCAGTAATCAAGCAAAAAGGTGGCTACTTTGAAGAATCTAGAATATAAGACATAATTTCAGTTGTTTCACACTTTTTTGTTAAGTATATAATTCCACATGTGTTAATTCATAGTTTTGATGCCTTCAGTGTGAAGTTCAATTGAAAATACAGAAAAATCTTTGAATGAGAAGGTGTTGTCCAAACTTTTGGTCTGTACTGTATGTCTCATGGTTCTAGATAGCTAGTGTTAGTTTTGTAAATTCTAGGTTGTTTTAAGTGAGTTACATTTAAAAATATAGAAAAAAAAAACAGTTAAAAAAGAAAAAAATGCTACCACTCCTTCCAAAAAAAAAGTTTGGATTATCCTCCTTTGTCTCTTCTTACCCATACTGACACAGTCACCTCTTCCTACACTGGACCTATGTTCGTGGTTTCGATAGCTAGTTTAGGTTGTAAAATTATAGGTTGTTTTTTAAGTGAATTACATTAAAAAAAATAAAAAATAATAAAACAATACAAAAAAATACATAAAAAAGTGTTGGATTACGCCTCCCTTGCCTCTTCCACCCCATACCGACACATCCCTCTTCCTACACTTGTACCTACGCCTCAAGGTTCTAGATAGTATTCTTAGTTTTGTATCGTGATTTGTATGCAGAATCAAACTTCGAGCTTTTTATCTGTGGCTTCTCTACTGTACACTACTGAAGATAAAAGTTTGGTTTTGGGTGAAATTTTTAAGTGCTAATGGATGGGTATCTCTGCCCATGCTCTGTGGTTGAAACTTTTTTATAAGATTGTAGGGGTACGTTCCCCATGCTCTTGTGAGTGAATATTTCTAAGCTGCTAACTTAGAAGTACTCTGCCCCCATGCTCTGTGGGTGACATTTTTTATAGGGTTCTGTAGGGTACTGTGTGTTACTGTATGTTCGTTGAAACCCGCGAACTTGAACATCCACGGGTTCACTGATCACTAGTATTAACAACATACTAAACATTGGTGGGATCTGGGAGATAAATCTGGTTTAGGCAGCATTTTCATGTCACTAGGCAGCACGGTGGCTCTGTGGTAGCACTGTTGTTCTGCAGCGCTGGGGTTCTTGGTTCAAAATCTGCCAGGAGTTTTGTATGTTCGCCCCTGTTTACGTGGGTTTCTCCGGGTACTTCAATTTCTCCAACATTCCAAAGACATACTGATAGGGAATTGTGAGCCCCATTGGGGACAGTGATGATAATGTACGAAAGCGCTGTGAATAAGAGAGCGCTACATAAGAAATGCAGAATAAATAACTAGTTTTGGTCAAATCTCTACAACGTACTTTATGTCCCAACAATACAGCAGAACACCATCTTGGGAATAATTCATGACTTTGAATATCCATGGAGTATACCGTGTATATGTTATTATATGGTATGTTATATGTCATCATATGTTATTATACATTTACAAGCTCCAATATTTTGTTTTCCTAAGAGATGGTAAATTATTTCTAATTTGTCTTGGTTTTCTAATGAGATGGCGTATCCGGAAAAATTTGAATCTGCGTTCATTTTGGATTTTAACAGAAATTCGATTGGATTTAAAAATTATTTTTTGGGTAATTGAATGTCCTTATTGGGCCTTCGGCCCCTTTAGAAGGTTTTTGTGCAAGCGCCACAAGGTCTCGAATCCTGTTTTCCCGTGACCTTGAGGAAACTCCCAGGCCTAAAAGAAGGAAGTTAAGCCCAGCGTGTAGGACGCGGGAAAAAACAGCGCTTAAGGTGGGATAAGAAGATGCACAGGGGCCGATGGGGGGGAAAATTTTATGAGCGGGGGCCAGAATATTACGAAAATTCTCTTTGGTCAAGATGTGGATGTTGGTCATGGACTCCATTTTGTTGAACTGCAATGGGCCATCAAAGTTAAAAAATAAAAAAAATCCTGACACTCATCTTTCTGCTCACCTCTCTGGCCCTCCGCTCATCACATTCTCCCATCTGGCCCTCTGTGCATCTTCTTATCACCACCTTAAGCGCTGATTTTCCGCGTCTCTACACGCTGGGCTGGAACTTCCAGCTCTGATGAGGCCTGGGATGCTTCCTCAAGGTCACGGGCACACGGATATCGAGACCTTGTAGGCGCTTGCACAGAAAACCATTCTAAAGGGGCCGGAGAGGCACAATAAGGGACATTCAATTAGCAAAAAATAACTTTTATGCCAATCGAATTTCTTGTTAAAATCCGAATGAACAGGCAGATTCAAATTTTTCCGGATACGCTCATCTCTATTAGAAAACCAAGACGAAATTAGAAATAATTTACCATCTCTTAGGAAAACAGAAATATTTGGAGCTTGTAAATGTATAATAACATATGATGACATATAACATACCATATAATAACATATACACGGTATAGCTCATGGATATTCAAAGTCATGAATTATTCCCAAGATGGTGTTCTGCTGTATTGTGGGGACATAAAGTACGTTGTAGAGATTTGACAAAACTAGTTATTTATTCTGCATTTCTTATGTAGCGCTCTCTTATTCCACAGCGCTTTACGTACATTATCATCACTGTCCCCAATGGGGCTCACAATTCCCTATCAGTATGTCTTTGGAATGTTGGAGGAAATTGAAGTACCCGGAGGAAACCCACGTAAACATGGGGCGAACATACAAACTCCTGGCAGATTTTGAACCAAGAACCCCAGCGCTGCAGAACAACAGTGCTAACCACAGAGCCACCGTGCTGCCTAGTGACATGAAAATGCTGCCTAAACCAGATTTATCTCCCAGATCCCACCAATGTTTAGTATGTTGTTAATACTAGTGATCAGTGAACCCGTGGATGTTCAGGTTCGCGGGGTTCAACGAACATACAGTAACACACAGTACCCCTACAGAACCCTATAAAAAAATGTCACCCACAGAGCATGGGGCAGAGTACTTCTAAGTTAGCAGCTTAGAAATTTCACTCACAGAGCATGGGGAACAGTACCCCTACAGAATCTTATAAAAAGTTTCAACCACAGAGCATGGGGCAGAGTACCCATCCATTAGCAGCTTAAAAATTTCACCCACAGAACCAAACTTTTATCTTCAGTAGTGTACAGTAGAGAAGCCACAGATAAAAAGCTCGAAGTTTGATTCTGCATACAAATCACGATACAAAACTAAGAATAGCTATCTAGAACCTTGAGGCGTAGGTACAAGTGTAGGAAGAGGTGGATGTGTCGGTATGGGTGGAAGAGGCAAGGGAGGCGTAATCCAACACTTTTTTATGTATTTTTTGTATTGTTTTATTATTTTTTATTTTTTTAATGTAATTCACTTAAAACAACCTATAATTTACAAAACCTAAACTAGCTATCTGAAACCACGAGACATAGATCCAAGTGTAGGAAGAGGTGACTGTGTCAGTATGGGTAGAAGAGACAAAGGAGGAGTAATCCAACACATTTTTTTTGGAAGGAGTGGTAGCATTTTTTTCTTTTTTAACTGTTTTTTTTTCTATATTTTTAAATGTAACTCACTTAAAACAACCTAGAATTTACAAAACTAACACTAGCTATCTAGAACCATGAGACATACAGTACAGACCAAAAGTTTGGACACACCTTCTCATTCAAAGATTTTTCTGTATTTTCAATTGAACATTCACACTGAAGGCATCAAAACTATGAATTAACACATGTGGAATTATACACTTAACAAAAAGTGTGAAACAACTGAAATTATGTCTTATATTCTAGATTCTTCAAAGTAGCCACCTTTTGCTTTGATTACTGCTTTGCATACTCTTGGCATTCTATAGATGAGCTTTAAGAGGGAGTCACGGGGAATGGTTTTCACTTCACAGGTGTGCCCTGTCAGGTTTAATAAGTGCGATTTATTGCCTTATAAATGGGGTTGGGACCATCAGTTGTGTTGTGCAGAAGTCTGGTGGATACATAGCTGATAGTCCTACTGAATAGACTGTTAGAATGTGTATTATGGCAAGAAAAAAGCAGCTAAGTAAAGAAAAACGAGTGGCCATCATTACTTTAAGAACTGGTCCAACTGGAGGTGGTGGAGGAGGTGGACGTGGTGGTAGATGTGGAAGATGAGGAGGTAGCCAACACAGTTTTTTTATTTGGGGAGGAGGCTCTCAAATGAAATGAATGGCAAATAGTTGAAGACTGGCTGGGTGCTGCTGCTATAGTTGTCTAGTCATCCAAAGTTATGTAAAAGTCCCATGGAATCCATGCCTGGTTCATGTTAAGGAATGTTAATTTCCCCACGTTGGATATGGACAGGTGGATGCGCCTGTCTGTGATGACACCCTCTGTCCTGCTAAGCACACAGTACATTTACCGCAGGGAAGGGCAGTACCTCCAAAGCATAAACGGCAAGCTCAGACCATGTGTCCAATTTGGAGACTCAAAAGTTAAATGAGGCAAACTCATCTGTTAGTACGTGAAGATGTGTGATCGCGTACTCTTCCACCATGTTGTTGTAGCGTTGCTTCCTGCGAATATGGCCATATCAGATGGTGGTGCCGGATGTTGTGGCGTGCTTGTAAAGTTTTACCAGATTTTGGTCATATTAACCCTGTTTTGTGAGGTCCTGGCGGTGCCCCAGATGCGATGGTGACTTCTTGCTCCTCCTCTGTCTTGTTGTTCCACTGAGCCCCCCGTCTGGTGGGAAAGCCATTAGTAATTTTTCTACCAGCGTGTGCTTGTATTCACGCATTTTGCGATCCCTCTCCAATAACGGAAGTAATGATGGTACGTTGTCCTTGTAGCAAGTATCCATCAAGGTGACCACCCAGTAATCTGCACTGGTAACAATATGGGCAACTCGGTGGTCATTCTGCAGGCAATGCAGCATATATTGGCTTTTGTGTGCCAGGCTGCACAGAAACAATGACAAGCTATCCTCAGTGGGAGGTATATCATATGGGTACTCTGTATCCTCCCAGCCACGCTCCAGTGATGCCCCTTAGCTGATCTGAGTGCCACTCTACTGTGTGCACTGTTGTCCCTCCTTCCCCGCCTCCTCATCATCATCATCATCCCAAACTGTTCCCTGGCTGTACAGTTGGGTACCTGGCCGAAGTTGAGACAGTAACCCACGCTTGAAACCATATGTGGATGACAGGCCTTATAATAGTGTTAATTGGCTCTGCTCCTCCTCCTGCTCCTCTTCCTCCTGTGCCACCACTTCATCCGTCATGGCATGATGTGGTATAGTAACGCGGATAATGGCATCATCAGTGCTGGCCATATTGGTGGAATATTCGGAAGAAGCACATAATGGCACACAAATCCTGCATGGAGGCCCGGTCATTAGTGGTGAAATGTTGTTATTCTGCAGAGAGACTCAGCCGTGCGTGCAGCAGCTTAAATTCAACTATTGCCTGCTGCTGATCATATGAAAGGGGGAGTTCCACCTTGTTGGTATGTCACATATCAGCCGGTGAGTGGGAAGGCAGAAGGGATGCTGTCACATCCTCTCTTTGCGGGGAGGCAGGTGGCCTTGTTAATCGTGAGATCTGTCATACTTTTTAAGGTGTGTATTCCTCTGCACCTCATGCTTGGACTTTAGATGCCTCGTCATACAGGTGGTGCTCAGGTTCAGAACATTTATGCCTCGCTTCAAGGTCTGAGGGCACAGCATGCAAACCACCTGTCGCTTGTCGGTAGCACATTCCCTGAAGAAATGCCAAGCTATGAAGCTCTTTTGAGCTGTCTTTGGTGTGCTTATTTCAGCGGCGCGGTTGGCAGTAGCTGCAGATGTGCCTGCTAGGGACTGCCTGCTGTGCTTTTGCACCCTACTCCCTCTTTTGCTGTGCTGCTGTGCACTGTTGGCATCTCCTCTTCCTCCGAACTACGCACGTAACTAGGATGGCCTCCATTCAGTGTGTGGTTTAGCACCTCTTTATCCCACGCATCATTTTCCACCGACTCCTCAACCCTGCCCTCCTTACCAGTCTGCACATTGCAGAAAGACACTACAGTTGGCAACTGAGTTTCGTCATCATCTGACATGTGCTGTGTTGGTCCACTGACCGTGTGCACTAGCCCTCCCCGTACTCATCCTCCATCCTAACAAGTGGTTGGGCATCAGTGTACTCAGTCTCTTCCACTTCTGATGCAGGGCCAGGTGGATGGCTGATGGAACCCTGGCCAGCGGAGTCATCAAAACACAGAAGAGACTGCTGCATGAATTGGGGTTCAGACTGCTTGGTTGATTTGGAAGGGGGTGAGGTGGATCGGGTAGAAGATAATGCAAAGGAATTGGAGCCACTCTCAGCCAACCAATCTAACACCTTTTCAACATCTTGTGGCCTCACCATTTGTGCAGCGGTATTCAGGCCTATGAAAGGACGCATAACGTCCTTTTGCATGAGTGCACCAGAGGAAGGTGTTGTATTTGGGTACGTAGCAGGTGCAGAATATCAACGTCCTCTCCCTCCATCAGCTACACCACCACCACTGTCAGCACCTACACCAGCACCACCACGGCCACGTCTACGTCCTAAACTTTATTTAGGAATCCATATTTATTAGTTATTTGTAATTTATTAAGATTTCAAGTAGTTACTATTGACAAATAAAGGATCAGCAATCCTTGACGTATAAAATTGCAAAATCTTCATTATTTATAAATCCATTAAAAATGTACAGACAGAAGTTGGTTCACTTGATAATGACTGATGCATTTCCGATGAAAGTGTCCCACATAGTCATAGAACATATCTCTAGCATAGCCAAAATAAAAGCTGGAGCTGTCAGTTTGTTGAAAAACATGATGGAAATGTTGAATTGAAAGAGTTAGTAGGTCACCCAGAAGAGGTAACTGTCAGAAACAAGTTTTACAGAAAGAAGCACATTGGATATTAGCACAAGATACTCGACAGCTGAACGGAATGAATTTAAATAGTGATTTGAAATTTATTGACTGATAATTATTAGAATCATAGAATGGTAGAGTTGGAAGGGACCTCCTGGGCCTTCTGGTCCAACCCCCTGCTCAAAGCAGGATTCTCTAAATCATCCCAGACAGATGTCTATCCAGCCTCTGTTTGAAGACTTCCATTGAAGGAGAACTCACCACCTCTTGTGGCAGCCTGTTCCACTCATTGATCACCCTAACTGTCAAAAAGTTTTTTCTAATATCTAATCTGTGTCTCCTCCCATTCAGTTTCATCCCATTGCTTCTAGTCTTTCCTTGTGCAAATGAGAATAAAGATGATCCTTCTACAATGTGACAGCCCTTGAGATATTTGTAGACAGCTATTAAGTCTCCTCTCAGTCTTCTTTTTTGCAAGCTAACATTCCCAAATCCTGCAACCGTTCCTCATAGGACATGGTTTGCAGACCGGTCACCATTCTGGTGGCTCTTCTCTGAACTTGCTCCAGTTTGTTGATGTCTTTTTTAAAATGTGGTGCCCAAAACTGGACACAGTATTCCAGATGAGGTCTGACCAAAGAGGAGTAGAGGGCAATAATGACCTCACGTGATCTAGACTGTATGCTTCTGTTGATACATCCTAGAATTGCATTTGCCTTTTTTGCTGCTGCATCACACTGTTGACTCATGTTAAGTCTGTGATCAATTAATATACCCAAGTCTTTTTCACATGTGCTGTTACTTAGCCCTATTCCTCCCATTTTGTATATGCTTTTTTCATTTTTATTGCCCAGATGTAGTACTTTGCATTTTTCCCTGTTAAAATCCATTCTGTTAGTTGCTGCCCACTGCTCCAGTTTATGTATATCTTTTTGAATCCTCTCTCTCTCTTCTCTAGTATTAGCTACCCCTCCTAGCTTTGTGTCATCAGCAAATTTGATCAGTTTACCCTCAATTCCTTCATCTAAATCATTGATAAAGATGTTGAACAATACAGGGCCCAAAACAGAGCCTTGTGGTACCCCACTTGAGACATTCTTCCAACTGGATGTGCAGTCATTTACAACCACTCTTTGGGTCCGATCACTAAGCCAGTTATGAATCCACCTAACAGTTGCCTTGTCCATTCCATACTTAGTCATTTTTTCAATAAGGATTGTGTGAGATACTTTGTCAAATGCTTTGCTGAAGTCAAGATATACTATATCTACAGCATTTCCCTGATCCACCCAGTTAGTGATTCTGTCATAGAAGGAAATTAAGTTAGTCTGACATGACTTATTAGTTACAAACCCATGCTGACTCTGTTTAATCACTTCATTCTTATCCAGGTACTTGCATACATGTTCTTTAATAATTTGTTCAAAGATCTTTCCTGGTATAGAAGTCAGACTCACCGGCCTGTAGTTCCCTGGGTAGACCTTCTTCCCCTTTTTGAAGATAGGAACAACATTTGCTCTTCTCCAGTTTTCTGGGACTTCTCCTGTTCTCCAAGAATTTTCAAAGATTATGGACAGTGGTTCAAGAATTTCTTCTGCTATCTCTTTCAGTACTCTGGGGTGTAATTCATCTGGACCTGGAGACTTGAATTCATTTAGGTTAGCTAAGTGTTTCCTCACTGTCTTTCTGTTTATAGATATCCTGGATTCTTCTATTCCTTTAATAGGACAGTGAAGATCAGTTGATGTTACATTTCCTTTCTGAGAGAAAACAGATGCAAAATAGGAATTTAAAAGTTCAGCCTTCTCAACATCCTGACTTACCATTTCATCATTTTCATCCTGTAAAAATCCTATAGCATCTTTGACTTTTCTTTTACTTTTGACGTATCCCCAAAATCCTTTTTTGTTGCTTTTGACGTCACTTGCAAGCCTTAATTCATTGTCAGCTTTAGATAATCTGATTTGTGCCCTGCAGGTTCTGCAGACGGCATTATATTACATAATCACATCTGTCTGGCTCTTTTTCTTTTAAATGCACTCCCATCATTTTCCTGTTCAGACTATAACTAAGGGCGATACATTCGACATCAGTCGTCATTATCACTTGAGATGAGCGAATATATTCGGAAAACGATCGCCGAATCCGAATGTGCCATATCTGTGCCGAATTATTGTTTGATGATCGGTGGCAAACATATTCGTTCATTTCTACTTCCACTGACTCTAATGATGTTCAGCTGTGTTCGGCAAATATTGAAAAAACAATATTCGACGCCGATCACAATCGGAATCGAATTTTGAAATATTCGCTGAACTTTAGTTATCACGTGAACTGTGATCTGTTTTTTTTTAATAGATTTCTGAATAAAGATTTTTGCAATTTTATTCTACAAGAATATGCCGTTCCTCTAAGCTTGAGCACCTTCGCTGAACCACCTTTGTATGTTATTTGCTCCATCTGCAATTTCCGTCACACAGGTAATTTGCAATCGGGTTTTAAACCTCAGTATTGGGCCATTTGTTTCAGATTACCGATAGTTGCAAGAAATAATAATCATTGATCTTTTATTGTTTATTCATTTATTTAGATTGCAGAGACTGCCTTAGAGCTTGTTAAAAGGATAGGTGTCAGATTGTTATTTTTCCACTGAATACCTGTTTATACTTACAGTTACATCAAGACCCTCAATCGTGCCTTTAACATCCCTTTCGGTGCCCTTTCTTACTTAAATAGAGAACTTACCTGTAACTTTCATGTGTTGATGAAGGAGCTGGTAGGGTCCTGAAACGCATTGTGTGAACACATACAATATGAAGTCATAGATGACTTTAGTTGTCATTACTGAAGAATCCTTCTTGGTGGGTACCAGGTCCCTATAAGCGGTTTGTGTTTTTTCTTCTTACGTTGTTCTTCACAAAGAACAAAAAGTCACTGTAGTTAGTCTCCACATAAGGACTTGGAGGGTTGGTGCGGAATTTTTTAATAATATTTTTGTAGGTTTCAGAGCTCACATTATCTGGTGAAATGCTCCAAATAATCCCAAACCAGAATTCAAGGATAATTTTCTGTCCACCTGTGGAACCTTACTCCCAAGGACGGACATATCATAGGTGCAACCTGTGCAGCCGCAGAGGGTCTCAAGTGATAAGGGGTCAACCTCCAAAGCTGCAAAGAGATTTTGCCCAAGACACATTATTGGACTGCAAATGTCCCGTGTACTGTCCTTGCACAGGGGCCCTCCTCTGTGTCCACCCCTGCTTACTCCAAATTAATGAATGCAGTTCCCATTGAACTCAGTTCTAGCTACAGTATATGGCTCTATATGCAATGAACTTCCCCTGGCGTCATCTGCAGGTATAACTAGGTAATTTATTAAAGAAATACTGACCTCTGACTGCTCTAAAGATGTATGTAGCAAGGTATGGCCATGGATTACCTAAACACATAGGTCCTCAGCTAAAACTCCATTAGGCGGTCATGGCCATCCACCTGTATTACCATTCTTCTATCACCTGATACTTATGTATTGAGCTTACGGAAATCATTATTTTTTATCTCAGAATTGCTATTTGAAACTAAAATGTTAGGACGATTTTTCACATTACTATGTTATGGTATTGTTAATTCAGTTATTGCATATACTGTGTTTATGGATGTTAAGCTATGATTACACGAACGTAAAAAACTAGTCCGTAATCTCGTAAAAAATATATTGCAAAAAAAAATAGTTCAGTTTAATGGGTTTTGCTTGACTCTTTATTTTCTATATGATACAGACTCTTCTTTTTATTGAACGTAGGAAGAGCGAGTGAAGAAAGATGGCAGTCAGAAACTATTACATTCTGATGACAGCGCTGCAGATCTGAAATCTCCCATAAACTCATCACAAGCCGAGCTCTGGTAAGTGTGCAGTTACTCTAGATCAACATAAAACCATTCAGTTTCTAAAGGTATGTCCACACAGAGATTTGTGACCTGTATTTTAAAGCAGATGTACTTTATAACTCCCCAGTGCAAAACTCCTAGCAGGGCCCCCAACTGTCACAGATCTTTAATAGTGCTGATCTTCTCATATGGGCAAAAAAAGGACTTTTTGGGGCCTGCACCACTGTAGTTACGCCCTGAGGTCTCCCGTGTGCAGTCCTGACTTCCTGTTGCATTGTCAGTGGTCTTGTGCTTATACACTGCAGCTAATCCGAGCAAGAAGAGCTACAATGGAAATCATAATAAAAGGAATGTGAAGCTGGTTTTCTGTGCTGTTGGTAAAGTTCCACAAATGAGTCAGGACACCCAGGTTGGAGCAATGCGCAGTATTAAGTATCAATGCGTTTCCAAGTTATCCAACTTCTTCTTCAGGATAAAACCACAGTAAAAAAAAAAAACAAGAACAAATAACCAGTCTTATATAGTACACTATTCTTTGAAAAAAGCACCCCCCTCAAAAAAACACACTTTTTGTTGCGCTTTTTTCTCCTTTGTGACCCGTTTGCTTATAATCAGTGTGTGCATAAAACCTGAGTGAGTTTCTGGGATCCAGACAGACTCTTACATCTTTCATCCATTCTTTGAAAAAAGCACACCAAAAAAAAGCATCAAAAAGTGTGGGTTTTTTTTTGAGGGTGGGTGCTTTTTTCAAAGCACAGTGTACTATATCAGACTGATTGTTTGTTCTTGTTTTTTTTTTTACTGTGGTTATATCCTGATCCTGAAGAAGTTGGATAACTTTGAAACGCGTTGATATTTATTACCGCGTATTTCTCCATCCTGGGTGTCCTGCTTCATCCTTGGAACTCAACCAACAGCGCAGAAAACCACCTTCATATTCCTTTTACTATTTTCCTGGTTTGTAACTGTGAGGAACTAAGCCGACCGCCACACGGTAGCCCGGGTATCACAGCTTCTGATCTCGCCGCCGCTACCAAATGTGAGGGACGACCCCCTTCCTCCCACGTCACCAATGGGACGTAACTCCACAGGTACAGCTCTCCGGCGCCCCCTTTGTCTCTCAGGTCAGTAAGGGAACTGCACCTAGAGCAAATGGCCGCCGGGGAGGTTGTCCTGTTACCCACTGGGTATTCTAAGATTCGTGATCAGAGTAAAAGCATCAGCCCAAGATTAATTTTATGGTTTAATCGCCTTAAGGGCACACTAGATAATTACAGAAATATACAGTAAAGCTATACAACGTAATTACAATGGATTTGCAGTCAGAGAAAAAATACAACGATAATGTACAAGGCTTAAAGGTATAAGCTATAGATCAATATTACCGGGTAGTATTTTCATGGGAAGGCAGGGCGCTCTGCCGTCCCCAGGTACAGTCTTCAGTTGCTGGATAGTCCCCAAAGCATGTGTTGCTGCACCCTTGGCAAGGTCTGTCCCTTGTGTTTCTTGCTGCTGTGAGAAAATGGAATGAACACCCTGTACATGGCTACAATTCTTAAACCTGCTAGGCCCTTCCCTTTTGCTTTGAAGCACGCATATTAACTGGCCTGCAATTCATATGGAGCAGGAAACAATGGCTTGAGCTTGAGCTATTTACCATACGACTGACCATCTTATTCAGACACTGGCCTAAACTAATTAGCATGCTAAAGCCCCTTTGATTCCTAGTGGACATCAAAACCGGTCGTACTGTATATGCTAATAGGCCCTGTGTAGTTAAAAGTTTGTGGCTCTGTGAACAGTCAAGATGGAGGCTGGTATACAAAATGGCGACGTCCCTTTCCTTACACCCCCTGCTTTTGAGGGCGCTAGGGGGTATCACATTCCTGTGTTCCCCCGTGCGCCCTACCGCACCCTCTCTTTGGCTAGGGTGGCAGATCCAGAAGGATTTCTGACTCTCTGTCCTCTGAAAGGTTGCACACTGGTTGGGTATAAGCCTCCCGCTCATGATGGGCCTTCATCATGTTCACATGGAAGGCCTTCCTCCTTCCACGGGCGTGGTCCAGGGTGACCAGGTAGGTGACGGCGTTGAGCTGCTCGTGCACGAGGTATGGACCCTCCCAGGCCGCCTGAAGCTTGTTTTGTGGTACGGGGACCAGTACCCACACCTTTTGACCCACCTGGTAGGTCCGCTCACAAGCATTCTGGTCGTACCATCGCTTCTGGTCAGCCTGAGCTTGGGCCATATTGTCATGCACCAGCCGCGTCAAGGCCATCATTCGGTCCCGGAAGCGCACGACATACTCAATGACCGACACTCCAGGGGTGGCTAAATCCCCTTCCCACGCTTCCTTCACCAGAGCAAGGGGCCCCCGTACACGTCGCCCGTACAGGAGCTCAAAGGGGGAGAACCCCGTTGAGGCCTGTGGGACCTCCCGGTAGGCAAACAGCAGGTGTGGGAGATACCGCTCCCAGTCTCTCCCGTGGGAGTCGACCAACATCTTCAGCATCTGCTTTAAGGTGCCATTGAACCGCTCACACCAGCCATTGGTCTGTGGGTGATACGGGCTGGCCACCAGATATTGCACCTGTACCTGCCTACAGAGAGACTCCATCAGCTGCGACATGAACTGGGTCCCTCGGTCGGTGAGCATTTCCTTGGGAAACCCCACTCTGGAGAAAATCTCCAGTAAGGCAGTGGCCACTTTGTCGGCCCGAATGGACGACAAAGCTACCGCCTCTGGGTACCGGGTGGCATAGTCCACTACCGTTAGTATGAAGCATTTCCCGGAGCGGCTGGGAGTGGACAGAGGTCCAATGAGATCCACAGCCACCCTCGAGAAAGGCTCTTCGATGATGGGCAGAGTTACCAGTGGGGCTTTGGGGCGCGGCCCCGCCTTCCCCACCCTCTGACAGGTGTCACACGAACGGCAGTAGGCTATCACCTCGGTCCTCATTCCGGGCCAGTAGAAATGCTGAGCTAGCCTGGCCCTGGTTTTAGTGATCCCTAGGTGTCCGGCCATTGGAATCTCATGTGCAATCCACAACAATTCCACCCTGAACGGATGGGGTACCACTAACTGTCGGTCCCTGGGCCACGCCTCCGGTGAACCCTGCTGGACCGTTACCCGGTACAGCCGTCCCTGGTACCAGACCACTCGCTCGCGGTCGGACTCCAGGGGAGGCTGTGCCGCCTGTTCCTTGAGAGTCTTCAGGCTAGGGTCAGCTTCCAACGCTGCCTGAAATCCCTGACTTGATGTGGCAAGAATTGATGAAACTGCCATGTCCTCTGTCAGTTCCCCGGGATCTGTCTCCTGGCTACTGTCTGACTCGGCAGCCACTTGGTCGGAGAGGGGGAAACCGTCGGACCTCCGCGAGGCTCCTTGGGCTTCAGCGCTCCCACTCCTGGTAACAGCGGCCACGACCGCTGGGACCACGGGTAGCGCCCGCTTTCCCTCGTCCCCTGACCAAGTCGCCGGGTCAGGCAGACTTCCCTGACTTCCTGACATCCCGGATGTGGGGAACTCCTGCCCTGGGGTCTTACCTGGTGGCTCCTCTCCGGGACGCCCCCTCCCCCCATGGCCTGTTCCTCTTCCTGCAGGGGCCCTAGACTCAGCAGGCTGGGTTCACTTAGGGGCCCTACACTGCCCATAGCAGCCCCTCCCCCACCTCTGAGCTCTCCCTGCAGCCTCCTCACCTGTCCTCACTGTGAGCCCTGTGTGTGTAGTGTCAGTGCATGGCTTACCATCAGGTTTCACTCCCTCCTCCACTGTTGGAGGCACATTCAATACATTAACATTAGCATTCACAGTAGAGTCATGACATTCTTGGGGAGCCGAACTTGGGGGTTCAGTGGCCACATACTGGGACACTAGCCGCCCCAAATCAGTCCCCAAGCAACACATTTGCAGGAATATTTGGCGTTACTCCCACCTCCCGCATCCCCCTCCCGGCGCCCCAGTCCAAATACACCTTGGCAACGGGCAGCGCCGGTTCAACGCCTCCAATTCCGGAGACGGAAAGGGTTTTCCCAGGTACCAAGTCTTGAGGGGACACCACCTCAGGGCGTACCAGGGTTCGTTCAGCGCCTGTGTCCCGCAGTCCCATGACCGCTGAGCGGCCGATGGTGACGGGTTGGTAATTGTCTAGGGACCTCCCACCACCCCCTCCCGCACACAAAACAGTGGTCGGTTTCTGGGACAGGGATGGGGCCTTCTGGCGCTGGGGACACGCAGCCTTAAAATGTCCTGGCTGATTGCAATTATGACAACGTCTGGGTTCTGTTCCTGGCCTGGAGAGGGCAGCCGGGGGGTACACCCCTTGCACTCTGGGGGCTGGATATGGGGCTGGGGCAGGATTGGGCTTACCCCCTCTCCAGGTGCTGCTGGCAGGCTTCTTTGGCTCCGGCGCCCTGTTGTTGGCATACTCGTCTGCCAGGGCGGCTGTAGCAGAAGCCCCCTTTGGTTTCCGGTCACGGAGGAACTGCTGGAGGTCCTCTGGGCAGTTCCACAAGAATTGCTCCACGACAAACAGTTCCTGGACCTCCTGGCGGGTAGTGAGCTCTAGACCGAGGTACAGTGCTCCGCAGCTCTCAGCAGGGCCCGCATGTGGTCGGTCCAGGTGTCCTTTGAACCCCGATGCAGGCTCCTGAACTTCCTGCGGTACGACTCCGGGGTGAGGTTGTAGTGCTGGATCAGGGCCCGCTTGATGCTGTTGTAGTCCTGCTCCTCCCCGACAGGTAAGTCCCCAAAACTTCCAGGGACTTACCCCTCAAACGGGGGGTCAGGTACCTTGCCCACTGATCCAGGGCCAGATGATGTTGGAGGCATGTCCTCTCAAAAGCAAGCAGAAAGGAATCCAGGTCTCCATCCTTTTCAAGTAAGGGAAAGTCCTCCGCCCGGACCTTGGAAGCCCTTGTCTCCGGTGGGCCTGGTGCATCCAGCGGGGGCCCATGCTGAGCCATCTCCAGTCGGTGCCGGCGCTCCGCAGCTTCACAGCGTTCTGTATGCTCACGCTCCGCTGCTCTCTCTGCCGCTGCTTGCTCCCGCTCCGCAGCTTCACGACGTTCTGCTTGCTCACGCTCTGCTGCTTTCTCTGCCGCCACCAGG
Source organism: Oophaga sylvatica (assembly GCA_033576555.1). Classification (NCBI taxonomy): domain Eukaryota; kingdom Metazoa; phylum Chordata; class Amphibia; order Anura; family Dendrobatidae; genus Oophaga; species Oophaga sylvatica. Next base: position 42,179 of record JARQOD010005743.1, read on the forward strand.
AGTCTGTCATAGGCGGTGTCATTACCAGCCTCGAGCTGTGCCATAGCCGCTTGAAAGAGGGCCTCCGATCTGGTCAGGCTGGGACGGGCAGGGGGTGGACAGTCCACTGTGAGACTGAGCACGGGGGTCGGGCTCCTTGGGGAGCCCTGGCTGAGCTCCCCTTCATCGGTATCGAACCCCTCATAGGCCACGGCATTGGCCTCCCCCTTTGCCCTACTCCTGGTGCCTTCCGCCATCTTGGGAACCTTTGGTTACTGAAACAGCTGCAACCCCGACCTTGCACACAACTTGTTATATTTACACTCTGACCGTCTAGTGCTGGGCTGACCTTAAGACCCCAGCAGTGAAAGTACCGCTGGTAGTCTCTAGTGTCTGTGAGTAGGGGTCCCACGCACACTATTACTCTGATCCCACCACTGCCACCAATTGTGAGGAACTAAGCCGACCGCCACACGGTAGCCCGGGTATCACAGCTTCTGATCCCGCCGCCGCTACCAAATGTGAGGGACGACCCCCTTCCTCCCACGTCACCAATGGGACGTAACTCCACAGGTACAGCTCTCTGGCGCCCCCTTTGTCTCTCAGGTCAGTAAGGGAACTGCACCTAGAGCAAATGGCCGCCGGGGAGGTTGTGCTGTTACCCGCTGGGTATTCTAAGATTCGTGATCAGAGTAAAAGCATCAGCCCAAGATTAATTTTATGGTTTAATCGCCTTAAGGGCGCACTAGATAATTACAGAAATATACAGTAAAGCTATACAACGTAATTACAATGGATTTGCAGTCAGAGAAAAAATACAACGATAATGTACAAGGCTTAAAGGTATAAGCTATAGATCAATATTACCGGGTAGTATTTTCATGGGAAGGCAGGGGCGCTCTGCCGTCCCCAGGTACAGTCTTCAGTTGCTGGATAGTCCCCAAAGCATGTGTTGCTGCACCCTTGGCAAGGTCTGTCCCTTGTGTTTCTTGCTGCTGTGAGAAAATGGAATGAACACCCTGTACATGGCTACAATTCTTAAACCTGCTAGGCCCTTCCCTTTTGCTTTGAAGCACGCATATTAACTGGCCTGCAATTCATATGGAGCAGGAAACAATGGCTTGAGCTTGAGCTATTTACCATATGACTGACCATCTTATTCAGACACTGGCCTAAACTAATTAGCATGCTAAAGCCCCTTTGATTCCTAGTGGACATCAAAACCGGTCGTACTGGATATGCTAATAGGCCCTGTGTAGTTAAAAGTTTGTGGCTCTGTGAACAGACAAGATGGAGGCTGGTATACAAAATGGCGACGTCCCTTTCCTTACAGTAACCTGTGGCTCGCAGCAGCTGGTTTCATTGCTCAGAAAGAGTATGTTTCCACGTAACGTATTGGCAGCGCTTTGGACGCAGCGGATACCCGGCTCCGCCCAAAGTGCTGTCCCCTTTTGTACGCGCAGTGATTCCGCATGTGTTCATTGAAATGAATTAACGGCTTTTGTTCAATCTTACTGTGCAATATAAATATATATATATATGTGTGTGTGTGTCACTGACGTGTATATATATATATATATATATATATATATATATACTGTATGTATTCTATGTGTATATATCTAGTGTTTTGTGAGCTGTCAGTGTGATTTTACATTAGCCGGGGATAAATTGCCGGCTTCTCAAAGGACTCTGGTGCGTATAAATCGGACAGCACTCACATGGTGCGAGTGCTGTCCGATTTTTTTCTCGCATCCATTGACTTGTATTGGCGAGTCTCGTCCGAGAATCGCAGCAATACGCAGCATGCTGCAATTTTTTTCTCAGTCCGATTTCGGCTGAGAAAAAACTTGCATATGAGATGACACCTATTAAATAACATTGGTCCGAGTGCAATCCGATTTTTTATCGCATTGCACTCGTCCGTTTTTCTCTCCAGTGAGTATGAGCCCGGACAATGGAAATCATAGGAGACAAAATAGAACTTCTGAGTCATAAAACCTGAGGCGGGATTCTCACTACCAAGAGATAGAGTAATGATGAACCTGAAGTCAACAGGACACAAGGAAAAAGAACACAGTGAACAATAAAATAAAAAAAAGTGGAGGCTAACATTTTTTTTTACATCTAGGTACCTGCTTTTATCTCACTTCTCACACATCTGCCTTCTTCGGTCTATAGAGTATTCCTCATTCTCTTTCTATCCAGACAATTTAGATGCTGAATTTAAAAAAAATATATACCTCGTATACTTTTAAAATTTGTGAAAATAAGCACAAACAAATTGAGTTACATCACTATGCACTGTGTAGCTGCAAGTCCTGGTTATGCTTCATTTTTTGCTGTGATTTTTATATGCTCATATAAAAGCCTCTGCAGATGACTCCCCAACTTTGACTCACGAACAAAGGGGTGCATCACCAGTGACAGCCGCCTGGCAGTTTCATAAGCATTAGAGATGAGCGAACCCAAACTTTTCACTGGATGTATGGTTTACTGTTCTGGTTCGGATGCCTAATAAAGTTTGTTGAAAGGCTTCAATGCAGCCAATCAGCAAGTTTTTAGTCTGTGGGCGCTTATAGAGCCATGCCATGTATTGGCAGACTGTATAAATGACGAGTGACGCCGCCATTCTGCTCTGCTTAGTGTAGGGACAGGACACAGCTGGAGTGAGGGACAGTGTTAGGTAGCGCACTCTGCCACAAAACCGCTGTGTGCTGTCTGCATTGGTCTCAGTGGGGTAACTGTGCCAAAAAGCTGCTGTGTATAGTCTGCAATCCATATCTGTGGGAGTACTGTGCTAAAAGCAGCTGTGTGTACTCTGCAACCCCACCTGTGGGAGTACTGTGTCAAAAGCCAGTGTGTGTACTTTACATCCCGCCTGCGGGAGTACTGTGCCTTTAAACCGCTGTGTGTACTCGGCAACTCCGCCTGTGGGAGTACTGTTCATTTAAGCCGATGTATGTACTCTGCACCCCCGCCTGTGGGAGTACTGTGCCAAAAGCCACTGTGTGTACTCTGCAACCCAGCCTGTAGGAATGCTGTGCCAAAATGCCGCTATGTGTACTCGGCAGCCTTGTCTATATGACCAGTGTGCATAAAAATAATTCTACTCTGCAGCCATCTCTTTGCCATTTGTAGACCATACAAATATTTTTCTGGACCACTGTCTTTTCTAGTAGTGTGGCTGTGTTTCTAAAAAAAATTTCTACTCTGCAGTTGTCCTTTTGTGAGTAGTGTATCTAAAACTTTTTGTACTATGCAGCCATCTCTTTCACATTTGTGGGCTAAATAAATTATTATATTCTACTGCTGTGTTTATATGAGCAGTGTTTAAAAAAAATGTTTTACTCTGCAGTCATCTTTTTGTGAATGGTGTGTCTACAAAAAAAAATCTGCAATGCAGCCATCTCTTTGTGGACCCAAAAGCCTCTGTGTGTACTGTACTAAAAAGCCTCTGGGAGTACTTGCCAAAAAGCCTCTACTGTGTGTGCAAAGCTTCTGTTTCTACTTTACCAAAAAGCCCGTTTCTACTTTAACAAAAAGCCTCTGTGTGTACTGTGCCAAAAAGCCTCTGAAATGTACCAAAAAACATCTGTTTGTACTGTACCAAAATGCCTCTGAGAGTACTGTGCCAAAAAACCTTTGTTTATACGTTACCAAAAATCCTGTTTGTACTGTAACAAAAAACATCTGTTTGTACTATATCAAAATAGGGGCCATGTCAGGTGGTGGTGCTGGATTTTGGAATGTGCTGAGTAAGGTTTTCCACTTTTCTAACCATCCCTTTCAAGGTGATGCCAGTGCCCCAGCTGCGTTGGTGATTTCATCCTCCTCTGCCTTGTGATTCCACTAAGCCATGCCTTCAAGTGAATACCAGCATGAGCTGGTATTCCCACATTTTCAGATCTTACTCTAGTGATGGAAGTAAGGATGGCATGTTGTGCTTGTGTAAAGTTCTGCAGAGTGGTAGTCACAACCCAGCTGCTGTCACGTTGGGTTCTGGCACTTTACAGACAAAGGGTACCCAGTCCCAGTGTGCTGTAGGGTGTGCGGTGCATCACACTCACTTGTAGGCCACAGACCTCCGCTGCCTCTAAGCTTCTGTCCTCAGGAGTTGCCACCTACAGTTCATGGGACACCAGGTTCTTTGCAACAGTCAAATTTTTACAAAACAGTCCAAGTTCATCAGATGGATACAGGTAGGATAGGGCACATCAATTCAGACTTCCTTCCTCCTTAGTGCAACTCCTCTTCTGTTCAGCAACATGTTCATT
>JARQOD010005744.1:0-46427 GCA_033576555.1 Oophaga sylvatica
AGGCAGGTGTGAGTGCATCTGCACGCACTGTGAGGCGGAGACTCTTGGAGCAAGACCTGGTCTCAAGGAGGGCAGCAAAGAAGCCACTTCTCTCCAGAAAAAACATCATTGCCAGACTGATATTCTGCAAAAGGTACAGGCAGTGGACTGCTGAGGATTCTGATGAATCCCCTTTTCGATTGTTTGGGACATCAGGAAAACGCCTCATTCGGAGAAGACAAGGTGAGCGCTACCACCAGTCTTGTCTCATGCCAACTGTTAAGCATCCTGAAACCATTCGTGTGGGGTTGCTTCTCAGCCAAGGGAATCGGCTCTCTCACAGTCTTGCCTAAAAACACAGCCATGAATAAAGAATGGTACCAGAATGTCCTCCAAAAGCAACTTCTCCCAACCCTCCAAGAGCAGTTTGGCGATCAACAATGCCTTTTCCAGCATGATGGAGCACCTTGCCATAAAGCAAAGGTGATCACTAAATGGCTCAGGGAACAAAACATAGAGATTTTGGGTCCATGGCCTGGAAACTCCCCAGATCTTAATCCCATTGAGAACTTGTGGTCAATCATCAAGAGACGGGTGGACAAACAAAAACCTAAAAATTCTGACAAAATGAAAGCATTGATTGTGCAAGAATGGACTGCTATCAGTCAGGATTTGGTCCAGAAGTTGATTGAGAGCATGCCAGGGAGAATTGCAGAGGTCCTGAAGAAGAAGGGTCAACACTGCAAATATTGACTTGCTGCATTAACTCATTCTAACTGTCAATATAAGCTTTTGTTACTCATATGTTTGTAATTATTATATTTCTGTCTGTGATAAAAACATCTGTCAAACACACATAAAAACCAGAGGGCAGCAGATCATGTGAAAATAGAATAATTGTGTCATTCTCAAAACTTTTGGCCATGACTGTACTATATCTATATTTCTCTGCCGTATTTGTGCATTATGAATTGTGGTATGTGTTAAAGGGGCCCACTGAGACTTCCACCCGCAAAAACCTGGAGCCGGCCCTGTACGCACTGCACAGTACCACTTCACCTGTCTTGTTGTCGAAGAGGCGACATTGGACTTTGGGAGGGTCAATATTGGTTTAGTATTTTCAATATTACAATGGCCAAATAACAATAAAATAATGAAAAAGCTGTTTAAATTGATTATCCCAAGTAATCCACCCTCCTCTGGATAGGGGATAACTTTCCAATTGCTGGAGATCCGACTGCTGGGAACCCCATGCCCATGATCCTGAAAATGGGAGCTCTGTAGAGCACCATGTAAATGCAGCTGTGGTCGATCACACGCACTGTGGTGACATTCACATGCGGTTCTTCACATATCTCCTTTATGAGAGTGAGGGGCACGACAAAGTAAAGCAAAATTCACTGATCGGGGTGAGGAGTGTTATAGTTTGTGGGCTGGTGGGGTTTGTGTGGCAGGGCTGCTTTTTGTCCCAGTCCGGCCCTGGCTGCACTGATCACCGCAACCCCTGAAAATAAAAAAAAGGTCACATATATGTACTGTACATTTGATTAGATGTTCAAAACTAGAAGGAAAATGGCATCTATAACCTGTCCAGTGTGCAAGGAACAAGGTTCTGCTGAAAGGCAGAATTCCAAGTTTTCCAACGTATCTTTCACACCGGAGCCAAGAGGGATTAGATCTGCTGGATGTGAAGAAAGAGAATGATGCCAAGGGAGGAGGCTCGTTATTCTGCCATGTCGCAACCTGATTTCAGAACACAAGCGAGAGTTTTGTCCACAAACAATATAGGGAAGTATTTCACTATGAAGCTATGTTCACACATTGCATTTTTGCTGCTTATTATATGCAAAGCTTAAGCTGCAGGTTTTGCTTAGTTTTTGCTGCTTTTTTGCCAGGGTACATTTGTCTCTTGTGCATGCTGATAAAGTTTAATGCATAAAAAAATAATCAGATTTAACTTCATCAGGTTTTGCACCTAAAAACGCAGCAAAACCTGATACCTGCATTTTTTGCAGCGTTTTTGCAGCCTTTTTGCACCCCCCATTGCTTGGGTGAAAAACTCTGAAAAAATGTTAACGGAAGTGACATTCTGCATTTTTCACAACAGCCAGAAAAAGAAACCTGCAAGAGATTTCTGAAATCTCATTGACTTTGCTGGTACTGTGAAACACAGCTGAAAATTTGCATAAAAAAACCCGCATAATCGTCCCGCAAAAAACAAGCCCTAATATGGCTCACGCAGGAAAAAAATAAAAAGTTACAGCTTTTGGATTATGATGAAAAAACAAATTCATTTTTGTAAAAACTTTGTTAATCTGTAAAAGCAGCAAAGTATAAAAAAAATATAAATTTGGTATTGCTGTATGTTATGTCCCATGAATGAGACATTTTACAGACTGTCCTGTGTATTTTACATGCTGTATTGCAGTCTCTCATATTGTTTACTGTTGCTATGTGTCCCTGTGTTTGCATAGATGAAATCCTCCCTTTACATCAAGTTTGTCCCTTCTGTCTCTCTGTCTCCCTCTTCTGGTTGATGTCATTTCCTTCTTCTTTCTCCTGTGTTTCATTCTCCATCTTGATTTTATCAGAATCACATGTGTTTTCAGTCGTCTGAAGAAAGTCTTTTTTACCTGCTGCTGTTTGTTGCATTCAACAAGAATTCTTAAAGAAATCAAAGTCTCTTCTGGATTCTTCATAACATGTGTGCCGGCAGCTGAGTTAAGCTATCTGTGATCGTCGCCAATTGTAAGTAAGGTGAAAGAGATCCGGCATCTCACAGAGCCATATTTACAGCCACAGGCCCCGGGGACAGAATAGTAAAAAAGACTCTTCAGATTCATCTGTTAAACCCACAGCTTCTATAAAGCTACAGAACTTCCTGCAGAGCATCCGCTCTCAACATATAAGAGTCTATACAGCTCTCCTTCTCCCTGTGCAGCAGGATGGCTGAAGGAATGACTACACGGTCTCTGCCAGACCCATTGTCAGAGGAAGAGTGCATAAACCCTATCCACCATTTAGTGAGAAGGCTAGACGGTCACAAAGCCAACATGGAAAATAAGGGAGAATCTAGAATCCAGTAAACATGATCTTCTCCGTGCAACAGCAGAGCTATGGCAAAAACTCTTATGCCACATAAATAGCCTATCTCAGCCTGCTTCTCTCCAACGACCACTGGAGGGAGCTCTCGCACAACTGTGTTCAGATTATCAATGTTATGCAAAATAACAGACCAATATATCGCAGTGTTAAAAAGACTTAACCCATCAGTTACCTGCAAAGAGCTGCAAGCTTTCCAAAAACTTAACTCAGAGAGAAAGCATGGTGCGCGATATAAAAGCCAAAACAGAGGCAAGAATCGCACTAATAGCCGAGATGTCATCTTGCATTTCTGGCTCTGCCAGACAGTCAAAGCGACCATCTAAGTCACGCTCTTCAAAATCCTCAACTCTCAGCGAACAGCTCATAAAAGCACGTGCGGAAGCTGAGGCCACTAAAATACAAGCTGCCTTTGCTCAAAAGGAAACTGAGATGAAAACTGAGGCCATTAAAATACAAGCTGCCCTAGAGGCCACTAAAATACAAGCTGCCCTAGAGGCCCTAGAGAAGGAACGCCAACACGCCATAGCCATGGCAAAGTTAAAGGTCCTGGAACAAGCCATCAGTGGGAGCCAAAGAGACAGCATCAGTTTAAGTGGTTTTGATACTGAAGACCCTCTTAAGCGTACTAGAGACTATGTACAAAGCCAACACAGTGCTATCCCTGCTCCTGCAATCCTTCCTGACCACACAGATGCTCCCCTGAAACATCAGGGTTTTGATACTGAAGACCCTCTTAAGTGTACTAGAGACTATGTACCAAGCCAACACAGCGCTATCCCTGCTCCTGCAATCCTTCCTGACCACACTGATGCTCCCCTGAGACAACAGGACACAGAGCGTTTATCCCCATCCTGCACCCAAGGTCAGTACAATTACAATACGCTGCCAATCTTGTATCCTGATCCACCTCTGTGCACCGAAATGTACCAGAAACCTGCAAATCACCAAATCTTATACTCAGAATCCTACGTACAGGCCAATATGCAGGCCAGTCACCACACTCCGGTCAATCACACAATTCCAGTCCCATGTGTAGCAGAAACTAAGCTCATTAAGCCAGTTAATGGACTGAACGCCTACGCTGCCCCATACGTACCTGCATTCCCAGGTCAAATCACAGACTGTATGAACAAAGCTATCCAGCCAGCATCGGTCCTTCCAAAATCGGAGAATGCTGATATGACTGGCCTCGCAAGGTACATGATTCGGCGTGATCTAACTAAGACCGGTCTTACAGAGTTTGACGATAAACCTGAGAACTACAGGGGTTGGAAGTGTACCTTTGAAACCACGATCAGCGATCTCGGCATCACCGCCGCTGAAGAGCTAGACCTGCTAATCAGGTGGCTTGGGCCACAATCCACGGATCGGGTCAAGAGACTTAAATCTGTCCACATCAGTAATCCCATTGCTGGTCTCACTGCTGCATGGAAGAGGCTAGAAAGAAGCTATGGCAGTCCTGAGGTCATAGAAAGGGCCCTGATCAAACGACTAGAGGATTTTCCAAAGGTATCTAATAAGGACAGTACAAGGTTCCAAGAGCTCAGCGACCTCCTGTTAGAGCTTCAGCTGGCCAAAGCAGACCCGTACCTTCTAGGCCTCAGCTACCTGGACACTGCTCATGGGGTAACCCCAATAGTTTCCAAGCTGCCGTCCAATATCCAAAATAAGTGGGCCATGCTTGGATCAAAATACAAAAGGGAAAACCAAGTCTCCTTCCCTCCATTTTCCTACTTCTGCGAGTTCATCGAAAATATCGCAGAGTGTAAGACCGATCCAAGTTTTTCCTATGGAGAACACAGCGACCCTGTTTCATCTACTAAACACGACAGTCCACGTCTTAACTACAGGAGCCACCAAGCTCCAATGTCCATCAAGAAGACTGATGTTCTTCCGGCACCTTCAGTATCACAAGATAAGAGCGACAAAGGTGAGAAGGTTGAGAATCCTAATCGCCAGTGTCCAATTCACAAACTGCCACATCCCCTGAAGAAGTGCATCGGCTTCAGGAAGAAGCCCCTTCAAGAACGAAAGGAGCTCTTGAAGAAGTTTGGAGTATGCTTCAGGTGCTGCGCCTCTACCGAACATCTTGCTAAGGACTGTGTCATCCCCATCAAGTGTCTAGAGTGCGACAGCGAAGACCACGTACAGGCGCTCCATCCATCACAGCCTGACTCTGCGTCTTCACCTTCTCCCACCACAAGCCATGGCGGGGAGAGTACAGACTAAGTGACAAGCCATGTTGCAGTATCTTCCTCATGCACCGATGTCTGTGGAGAAGGTCTTCGAGACAAGTCCTGTGCGAAGATTTGCCTGTCATGGGTGTATCCCAAGGGCCATCCAGAGAAGGCAGTCAAGGTGTACATTAGCCTGGATGACCAGAGCAACAAATCATTAGCCAGGTCAGAACTCTTTGACTTGTTTGACTTAAAAGGAGACGTCTATCCCTACACCTTGGGCACCTGCAGCGGCGTTTTACAAACCTCTGGAAGAAGGGCCAGTGGCCTCATAATAACTTCTCTTGAGAAAGACGCCACGGAGATACCACTACCCACGCTTGTAGAGTGTAACCAAATACCATTCAATAAGGAAGAAATCCCAACACCAGAAGTCGCTCTTCAGCATCCTCATCTCAGAATGATAGCCAAAGAGATGCCACCCCTGGACGATAAGGCAGACATCCTAATTCTCCTCGGCAGAGACATTATACGACTGCACAAGATGCGTCAACAAATCCACGGACTACTCAATGAACCATATGCCCAGCGCCTCGAGCTGGCTGGGTCATCATTGGCAATGTCTGTAGTGACCAGACAAAGAATCAGAACGACATCTCCTCTTACAAAACCGTTATCACGTCGGATGACAACGACTTGTCCTCCCTGTCATACTCACGTCACCAATGGATGAAGGAGAAGTCAAACGACACTACGTGTCAACGGCAACCATCCAATATTTCAAGTCCGCTTTATCCTCGAGACTACAACCTCGAAATAACAGCATTCGATCCTTCAACCAAGGACAACAACTCACTACCTACAGAGGGAGACAAAGTGATCATCAGGGTCATGAGCGTCAAACCCACCGAAGACAACTATAACAGCTGGGTAGCTCCCTCACCTTCTCTTCCAGCAAAGACTAAGTTGCCAAGGGATCCACAGCAAGTAACTGCTAAGTTCCCAACCTTTGATACCCATCTCCATCACAAGCCTGGTCAAACCGAAGCCATGCTAGACTTCAGTGCTCAGAGTGAGAGCCGCTCTCTCAACAGCCTACCTCTGACCGATGGTGCCAGCGTTTTCCCCACGCAATTCAGCCTCAGCTCACTGGCGGATGTTGAACAAGACACGTTCACTTCCCAAGCATCACCCTGTAAGGAACTTGCTATCGAACGAGGAGCCTCGCCTGTTGAAAACAGCATCGACGGTCCTCTCGGGTTTAAGACACCCATACCACTGAGACAGCTTGCTACTCCGGATATCAACGGGAACACTATGCTACCATCTCAGAGACAGCAAAGATGGGAGACGGCGAAGAAGTCTCTAAAGGCCTTACAACAAGTCCTGCCCCGTAGTTCTGTAAAGACTCTTTCAACCATCATCAAGAGACAAGTCTACCTTTCCTACGACGTGTCTACGAAGACTACAGCTGCAGGAGCCTCTCCCAGCGCTTCAGAAACCGGCAAAAAGGTACAGAAGCTGAGCTCTCTTTACCCTGGACATCCTTTCAGCTGGTCAGCCATCCTATCTGCTGACATACATTTCAGGCAAATCATCTGCTGGCTCCTTCGAGCAGGAATCACATGATCTTAGCTTCGTCTCTGAACTCAGCTCACGGCGGGGAGCCTACCGCCATATACTCCTCCAGCTGTGTTGGAACATTGTAATATTTTAACTTTCTCCAGCAGATTATTGGGTTGGTGGAAGTGTTTGCACGTTGCGGCTTCCCCAATCCGAAGATGGGTTTTCGTTTGGACTCGGACTATTCCGCTGTTGAGGACTTCATACCTCCAACTGAACATTGGAGCATGCCAATTGGATTTCAACTGTTGTGTTTTACCTGCATGCTTGTTTTTTCCTTTTGTCTTTCAGGTCTACAGAGACATCTCCAGTGGACATCATAAAATTATGAAATCTATAGATTTCAGATGGGGAGTGTTATGTCCCATGAATGAGACATTTTACAGACTGTCCTGTGTATTTTACATGCTGTATTGCAGTCTCTCATATTGTTTACTGTTGCTATGTGTCCCTGTGTTTGCATAGCTGAAATCCTTCCTTTACATCAAGTTTGTCCCTCCTGTCTCTCTGTCTCCCTCTTCTGGTATGATGTCATTTCCTTCTTCTTTCTCCTGTGTTTCATTCTCCATCTTGATTTTATCAGATTCACATGTGTTTTCAGTCTGTCTGAAGAAAGTCTTTTTTACCTGCTGCTGTTTGTATGCATTCAACAAGAATTCTTACAGAAATCAAAGTCTCTTCTGGATTCTTCATAACATGTGTGCCGGCAGCTGAGTTAAGCTATCTGCGATCGTCGCCAATTGTAAGTAAGGTGAAAGAGATCCGGCATCTCACAGAGCCATATTTACAGCCACAGGCCCCGGGGACAGAATACTGTAATTGTACCGACCCGGTGAAAAAAATCGGTGTTATCACTTATACTGCACGGTCAACAGCGCAAAAAAAAAATAGATAAAAACAATTACTGAATTGCTGGTTTTTGTTGATTCTGTGTCTGAAAAATCTGAATAAAAAGTGATCAAAAATATTCAAATGGCACAAAAAAAATTACCAAATCATCACCCAAAAAATAAGCCCTCAACTCTGACACCAAAAAATAAAAAAGTTACAGCTCTCAGAATATGGCGATAAAAAACTATCTTTTTAATAAATAAAGCATTTTTTAGTGTGTGACAGCAGCCAAACATAAAAATCCGATATAAATCTGGTATCGCTGTAATTGCACCGACCCAAATAATAAAGTCATCTAATCACTTGCAGCGCAAAAATAAAAAGGAGAACTATTCTTGTACCACATCTATTTGTTCATTCTACCTCTATAAAATCAGAACAAAGCTCGGCTCATATTTATCCTGTGCTCACCGCTGAGCGCTTTCTCCGGAGTTTTTTGTGTAAATCCCCAAAACCGTGATTACGAGGCAGATGGAACTACTCACAATAATGAGGCATATGGAAACACTTAAGAGCTGTCTGGTTTCAGCTCTGTTCCCACAAGTGTGGGCGACCACGGGTCTGTAAATACCTAAAAAGATGGAGACCATTGGAGCAGACGCCAAAAGGAGTAGAAAGTGTCTCTAACTCCCTCACTATGGTTGGTGGCTACATCTGGGGTTTTATCTGAATCTTATTTTTGTGTGGGGTTTACACAGAAACCCCTAGGTAATTGACCAGTGCAGAGCACAAGAATATGATCCAACCTTAGGCCGGTGTCACACTTGCGTGTGTGATGCAAGAAACCTTCCAAAAGGTGGCACTAGAGTTCTAGCTCTCTTCCTCTCTGAAGAGACAATTTGCATAATGATGCAAGAAACTCGCACAGAGAAATACATGTAGCTGCACGCTCTGGTCTGAGTGCCGGCGGCAGTACCGGGTGTCGATGCGAGAGACTCATGCAAGTTTCTCGGATCACACACGCAAGTGCGACACCGGCCTTATACTGAGAGTAATCAAAAATGTTATGCACCCCAAAATGTTACTAATAAAAACCCTAATTTATCCCTGTGATGACACAGCATTTTATCTTAACCCCTTAATGACCAAGCCATTTTGTAGGTTAAAGACCAGGCCAATTTTTACAATTCTGACCACTGTCTCTTTATGAGGTTATAACTCTGGAACGCTTCTACGGATCTTGGCGATTCTGAGAATGTTTTCTCGTGACATATTGTACTTCATGATAGTGGTAAAATTTCTTCAATATAACTTGCGTTTTTTTATGAAAAAAATGGAAATATGGCAAAAATTTTGAAAATTTTGAAATTTTCAAACTTTTAATTTTTATGCCATTAAATCAGAGAGATATGTCACAAAAATTAGTTAATAAATAACATTTCCCACATGTCTACTTTACATCAGCACAATTTTGGAACCAAAATTTTTTTTTGTTACGAAGTTATAAGTGTTAAAAGTTGACCAGCAATTTCTCATTTTTCCAACAAAATTTACAAAACCATTTTTTTAGGGACCACCTCACATTTGAAGTGAATTTGAGGGGTCAATATGACAGAAAATACCCAAAAGTGACACCATTCTAAAAACTTCACCCCTCAACGTGTTCAAAGACACATTCAAGAAGTTTATTAACCCTTTAGGTACTTCACAAGAATTGAAGCAATGTGGAAGGAAAAAATGAACATTTAACTTTTTTTCCCAAAATTTTTCTTTCGACACAATTTTTTTAAATTTTGTCAAGGGTATCAGGAGAAAATGAACCACAATATTTGTTGTACAATTTCTCCAGAGTACACCGATATACCATGTGTGGGGGTAAACCACTATTTGGGCGCATGGCAGAGCTCGGAAGGGAAGTAGCGCCATTTGACTTTTTTGGCTGGAATTGAGATTGGACGCCATGTCGCATTTGGAGAGTCCCTGTGTGCCTAAACAGTGGAAACCCCCCACAAGTGACCCCATTTTGGAAACTGGACCCCTCAAGGAACTCATCTAAATGTGTTGTGAGAGCTTTTAACCCCCAAGGGCTTCACAGAAGGTTATAACGTAGAGCCGTAAAATTAAAAAATCATATTTTTTCCACAAAAATGATCTTTTCATCCCAATTATTATTTTCCAAAGGATAAAAGGACCCCAAAAGTTATTGGGCAATTAGTCCTGAGTACGCTGATACCCCATATGTGGGGGTAAACCACTATTTGGGCGCATGGCAGAGCTCGGAAGGGAAGCAGCGCCATTTGACTTTTTTGGCTGGAATTGAGATTGGACGCCATGTCGCATTTGGAGAGTCCCTGTGTGCCTAAACAGTGGAAACCCCCCACAAGTGACCCCATTTTGGAAACTAGACCCCCCCAAGGAACTTATCTAAATGTGTTGTGAGAGCTTTTAACCCCCAAGGGCTTCACAGAAGGTTATAACGTAGAGCCGTAAAATTAAAAAATCATATTTTTTCCACAAAAATGATCTTTTCATCCCAATTATTATTTTCCAAAGGATAAAAGGACCCCAAAAGTTATTGGGCAATTAGTCCTGAGTACGCTGATACCCCATATGTGGGGGTAAACCACTATTTGGGCGCATGGCAGAGCTCGGAAGGGAAGCAGCGCCATTTGACTTTTTTGGCTGGAATTGAGATTGGACGCCATGTCGCATTTGGAGAGTCCCTGTGTGCCTAAACAGTGGAAACCCCCCACAAGTGACCCCATTTTGGAAACTGGACCCCTCAAGGAACTCATCTAAATGTGTTGTGAGAGCTTTTAACCCCCAGGGCTTCACAGAAGGTTATAACGTAGAGCCGTAAAATTAAAAAATCATATTTTTTCCACAAAAATGATCTTTTCATCCCAATTATTATTTTCCAAAGGATAAAAGGACCCCAAAAGTTATTGGGCAATTAGTCCTGAGTACGCTGATACCCCATATGTGGGGGTAAACCACTATTTGGGCGCATGGCAGAGCTCGGAAGGGAAGCAGCGCCATTTGACTTTTTTGGCTGGAATTGAGATTGGACGCCATGTCGCATTTGGAGAGTCCCTGTGTGCCTAAACAGTGGAAACCCCCCACAAGTGACCCCATTTTGGAAACTAGACCCCCCAAGGAACTTATCTAGATGTGTGGTGAGAGCTTTGAACCCCCAAGGGCTTCACAGAAGGTTATAACGTAGAGCAGTAAAATTAAAAAATCATATCTTTTCCACAAAAATGATCTTTCCACCCCCAATTGTTATTTTCCAAAGGGTAACAGGACCCCAAAAGTTATTGTGCAATTTGTCCTGAGTACGCTGATACCCCATATGTGGGGGAAAACCACTATTTTGACGCATGGCAGAGCTCGAAAGGGAAGTAGCGCCTTTTTCAAATGCAGACTTTGATGGAATGGTCTGTGGGTGTCATGTCACGTTTGGAAGCCCCTGATGTGCCTAAACAGTAGAAACCCCCCACAAGTGACTCCATTTTGGAAACTAGACCCCCCAAGGAACTTTTCTAGATGTGTGGTGAGCACTTTGAACCCCCAAGTGCTTCACAGAAGTTTATAACGTAGAGCCGTGAAAATAAAAAAATCATATTTTTTTCCACAAAAATAATCTTTTTGCCCCAAATTTTTATTTTATAATGGTAACAGGAGAAATAGGACCCCAAAAGCTATTGTGCAATTTGTCCTGAATACGCTGATATCCCATATGTGGGGGGGAACCACTATTTTGACGCATGGCAGAGATCGGAAGGGAAGGAGCACCGTTTTTAAATGCAGATTTTGATGGAATGGTCTGCGGGTGTCATGTCACATTTGGAGAGCCCCTGATGTGCCTAAACAGTAGAAATCCCCCACAAATGACCCCATTTTGCAAACTAGACCCCCCCCAAGGAACTTATCTAGATGTGTGGTCAGCACTTTGAACCCCCAAGGGCTTCACAGAAGTTTATAACGTAGAGCCGTGAAAATAAAAAAAAATCATATTTTTTTTCCACAAAAATGACCTTTTTGCCCCCAAATTTTTATTTTTATAAGGGTAACAGGAGAAATAGGACCCCAAAACCTATTGTGCATTTTGTCCTGAGTACGCTGATACCCCATATGTGGGGGGGAACCACTGTGATCGCCTTACTGCGATCTTTGGGAGGCACAATGAACAAATCTACCAAAGGTGAAGAATTGGTTTTCTTTTTTACGCCGTTCCTCGTGCGGTATTAGTGATTAGGCGACTTTATTCCTCGGATCGGTGCGATTACAGCGATACCAGATTTATACTCTTTTTTCATGTTTAGCTTCTGTCACACTCTAAAAGATGCTTTTTTTTGGAATAATTTTTTGTAAGAATTTTTTGCATCGCCGTATTTTGAGAGCTATAATTTTTCCATATTTCGGCCGACAGAGTTATCTGTGGGCTTATTTTTTGCGGGACGAGCTGACGTATTTATTGGTACCATATTCGGGCACATAACGTTTTTTTATCGCTTCCTATTCCGATTTTTGTGGAAGCAGAATGAACAAAAACCAGCAATTCAGGAATTGTTTTTTTTTTTATTTTTTTTCCCCCGTTCCGCGTGTGGTAAAATTGATAAAGCAGCTTTATTCTTCGGGTTACTACGGTTACGGCGATTCCTCATTTATATATTTTTTTTATGTTTTGGCGTTTTTTACACAATAAAGAATTTTATAGAAAAAATAATTATTTTTGCATCAGTTTATTCCGCGAGCTATAACTTTTTTATTTTTTTGCTGATGATGCTGTGTAGCGGCTTGTTTTTTGCGGGACAAGATGACGTTTTCAGCGGTACCATGATTATTTATATCTGACTTTTTGATCGCGTGTTATTGCACTTTTTCCAAGCGGTATAATGATACCGCTTGGAAAAAGTATAATTTACTACTTTTTTGTGTTTTTTTTTTACGGCTTTCACTGAAGGGGTTAACTAGGGTTATGATTTTATAGATGGGATTTTTACGGACGTGGCGATACCTAACATGTGTATTTTTTTTGTTTTTATTTTTTTTATTACATAAAAATGTGTATTTTTTAGGGGATTTTTTTTAAATTATTTTTTAATATTTTTTTTACAATTTTTTTAAAAAAATGATTTTTTTCAACTTGTCCCTTTATGGGACTTTCACTTTTTTTACTTTTTATTGCAGTTACAATGCATTGCAATGCTCTGGCATTGCAATGCATTGTACCTATGGGGAAAGCTGCTGTGACATGATCACAGCAGCTTCCCGTAGCTAGATGACCCGGAGGTTGTCATGACAACCCCGGGTCATCAAGGCAGAGATCAGGCCCTGCGATTACATCGCTGGGACGCTGATCTGAGGCAGAGGGAGCACCCGACCCTCTGCCTCCCCCCTGAGCTCTGCGATCGCGCTCGATCGCAGCAGTCAGGGGGTTAACAGCCAGGGGCGGTGGGGGGGGCGCAGCTCGGCTGCCACTGCAGCGCCGGCTCCTGCACTGATCGCGCTGGGGAAGCTGAAATTTCAGCTTCTCCTGCGCGATCGCTGCTGTGTTTGGTCAGTCAGATTGACTGACCAATCACAGCTCTGTGGGTGCGGGGACCGACGGCAAAGGTCCCCGCACCGCTTGCCGTGCCTGTCAGCTGTCTGTGACAGCTGTCGGCACTGATCTACCACGGCGTGTTTACACGCTGTGGTAGATCAAAGGCATGACGTGCAGAGTCCGTCCTGGTGCCGGAACTGGCACCTTGTCATGACGGACTCTGCACGTCATTGGACATTAAGGGGTTAATTAACCAGAAATCTTTTTTCAGTTAGCCAGGAGGAATAGACGTATCTACATGTTGACTTTTGATTTTACGCTTTTGTTCTTCAGTTGGTCAAGAACCATTCACTGTTGTCAGATGAGTCTTAAACATCGATTTTTTTATATTTTTAAATTGGTAATGTTTGCCTCTTATATCAGCTCCTACAACTTACTGTCTGCTATCTTTGCAAAACAGTGATGCAGGGTCATTGAACAATGGATGTCTGCTCAATATATTGAATGACCATTGTTTGGGTCTTGTGGCGTGTTGACTTGCAAAACAGAGGAGTAAAAACTATGCAAATTGATTATATAGTCAAACAATGAGAGTTGATCTCATCACATCTTCCTCTTGACCTCTGGATGCTGGCTTGTAGGACAATAGTTGTGAGATATATAAGTGGGCTATGCCTCTAACAATAGACATCCTGACAGCCAAGAGATCCAAAGAACTAGAATCTCTTTACAAAACTACAGCCAGGAACACTCTTCAGGATAGCTGCCAGATCATGGCTCCATAACGAGGGACACATATTTGACATTCTACAGGATGCCAGCTTAGGAGAGCACAGCCCCTGCTGAAAGAATACAGATCTGCTCCATTGACCATCACTGACCTATGAATACATTTGAGGTAGTTAGGATTTGGACCCACCGGTCACCTGAGCCCCATGGATAAGTTTTGGGAAAGCCAAGATTGGGACCTACTGGTCACCTGGCCTTGTACCTCATGGAAATCGCAGCTGTCCAGGTGAGTCAGCGGAAGGGTGTAATTTGCACCATCTTGGATATTTTGCTGGGATTGTTCTATGTGTTATTGTCTATGTGTTGTTGTCTGAGTAGTATTACGCCCATGGTAAAAGGAGAGCGGGTGTTTGGTGGGATGATCCCTGGTCCATGCGGTGTAGGATATTGGACTAGTGTGTCGACCCGCCACCACAATTGTGGATTACCAGGGCAATGGGGTACTCAGAGCCGAGCCCATGGAAGTCTATGGGGTTTGTCACAGGTAGCGGTGGCTCGGTCTGTGGCCCTGGCGGTCTGGCGTATGTTGGGGGAATATTTACAGGGGATAGATATATTTACAGTTCGTGACGCCACCTGTAGTCTCTGGTAATTTGTACCAGCGCTGCTGTAGATCTCTGAGGGGATGGTGAGGCAGCTAGATGTCGGGTCCCCTACAGGTGGGACTCTTCCCTCAGGTCGATGGTTATGGTGGGGTTGTGCAGGCATGCAATTAAATAACTCAGTCTCACACCGTCAGCATCTTTCCATACCTTTTACTTGTTAGATGGTAAGGCAGGTCCCAGGGAGGCTGATGGGGTTGATGGAGGATGAGTTTTGAGGCAACGGCTGAGCAAGGCAGGGGCCTCCTTTACTTTCCAATGATGATGAGTCCAACCAGCATAAAGCGTAGTTCACTCCTGAAACTTCAGCTATTTCAAAGCTGTACTGCCCGGTCAGTTTTGTGGTGGAGCCTTCCAGTGATGAAACTAGGTTCTTCTATGCTTGGCCTAGCTCAAAGTTCCTATTCCACCTGACCCCTGTTACGTACTGACACTTCAAGGGCTGCTTTCTGTTACCTAAGGTCCAGTAAGCCTCTGGTTTTTCTACCACTATGCGTGAAGCTATAGTGATGCTTCGGTCCCCAGTGACCGGTGACAATGTGCAGGACTTCTCCAATCCTTTAGCACTTCTAATTCCTTCCACTGTGCCTTTCGCCTTGTCCGCGCTTGTAGCATAAGCATCCCTCACTTCCAAAGGTTATATAAGTCAATCACTTTCTTAACTTCTTTCTTGAGCTTGTTGCCAGAATCTCAGTAATCCACTAGGCAGGAGCACGTCTCTGAACCTTCACTGTCCTTGAGACAGGCGTCTGAAGTATCTGCAACTCCCTCTTCCTTCTCAATAGATGTCTCAGTATATCTGCCAGTGGGGCACAGCTCTGACCAGGCTGAGGTGATCTTGCTCCCCTCTACTGGCCTCCACTTCTCTGAACTGCCCACAGACCCAGGCTGGACCACTTCCTCCCTCCACGTCCAGGCTAGACTGACTGACTTCACTGAATGACCCCTGACCACTCCCTGACGAGTGACTAAATACTCTAAGGGTGTGTCTAAGTGTGTATTGGAATGAATGTTCATTGAGCATTGAACTGCTATCTCTCCACACATCCTCCAGGGTACTGCGTGTGCCTTCACACCAGGGCTACACATTCCCCCATGGTAAAAGAGAGCACTCCCGGGCTGTGAAATTCAAAGAGACAATTTTGTTTATGCATTAAACATTAACATTAACTCGTCCCATCCGGAGGTAAGGATTTCTTGAACGTTGCAAACAAAACATTAAATATAGAAAAATACAAAATATTAAATAGACATGTTCATATAATAAACGGCAAGATTCTTGTGAAGGACCCGCACCAAACCTTCAACGTGGGTCCTGGGTGGGCTGCAGGACATATGAATGCAGACCTCACTCAGTGCCACACCACACGGGTTTTATGTTCAGAGGTAAGTCAAGGCTTCGTGTGAAACCATTATAAGGCACCTTAGTGCAACTATTTACAAGATAAGTTCTGGACACAATTTCAAATGGTCTCTGGACACAGTGGTTATTGTTCTTCCTCCGTCCTTACTGATGATACAAACTTTTCTGTTGTCATATTTAGAATCTTGTACAACGTAGGGTTCTTGTTCCCACTGGTTATCCAATTTGTGCATTTTCCTTTTCCTTTTTAATACCACTTCTCCAGGCATCAAAGGCTTGGCAGGAGCATTTCTGTTGTAAATATCTTCCTGTTTCTCCCGTGCCTTGTTGAGACTTTCTTCTACACAGACTTGCACTCTTCTGTATTGCTCTTGCCGATTGATGTCCCAGTTTTCAATGGTGTCGTCTGCCTCCGGTTCTACCACTCCAAGTTCTAAATCCATTGGTAGTCTTCCGGGCCTTGCTCTCATAAGATAGGCTGGAGTGCAGTTAGTAGAACTTACAGGTATATGGTTATACAAGTCAACCAAATCAGGTAGTAAGTCCGGCCATCGATTTCTGTCTTCCAACGGTATGGATCTCAACAAGTCAAGGACAATATGGTTCATTTTTTCGCAAAGACCGTTGGTTTGAGGGTGGTATGGCGTTGTTCTAATTTTCTTGCACCCGTACATGTGACAGAATTCCTTGAATAAATCAGCTTCGAAAGCAGGTCCTTGATCGGTTAATACTTGCTCCGGATACCCATGCGGTCTGCAGAAGCTTGCTTGAAAGGTTTTCGTGGCCGTCACTGCAGTCTGATCCTTAACTGGAACAACCACCAGAAATCTGGAGTAATGGTCCACCATGGTCAGGGGTATGAGTATCCAGATCTACTTGGCGACAGTTTGACGTGGTCCAGGGCCACAATCTCCAGGGGGCGAGTCGTCCGGATAGGTTGCAGGGGTGCCTTCTGACTACCGTAGTCCTTCCTTCTGAGACCACAGGGTCCACAGTTCCGACACCACCTCTCAATGGAGCTGCGCATCCCTACCCAGTAGAACCGGCATCTCAACAGGGTCTCCAGCTTTCTCCAGCCAAAGTGTCCTGCTTGATCGTGGTATGCTTCCAACACCATTGGGACGTCTGCCTTGGGGACCACGATTTGCCAGACCATCTCATGGGTTCTGGGGTTGACGTATCTCCTGCACAACTTCTCACGGTATAGGAACAACCTGCTTTTCTCGTTCCACAAGAGCTTGGCTGACATAGGTGCATCCTTTTCCAAAGAGGAGCCTTCCTGTCTTAACAACCCCTTGATGCGGCTGACCACTGGATCACTGTCCTGAGTCTCTTTCCAGCTGTGATGGGGTAAAGGATTTAATGTTGCACCATACTGCTTTCTGTTGACTCGATGCTCGTGGACTACCCCATTTCGATGGAACGCAGGTAGCTCAATTTCTTCCAGGTCATCCGATTCTTCTTCCGTATCAGAGTCATGCGGCATATATGGCGGTATTTGGCGCCAAACAATAGCAACAGTCTTTTTCACCAAAACACTCCACAGGCACACAGGGCTCGCAATGCTGCAAGTTTCGTATCCTGTTCGTGACGCCAAAGTTTTGTGTCGACCCGCCACCACAATTGTGGATTACCAGGGCAATGGGGTACTCAGAGCCGAGCCCATGGAAGTCTATGGGGTTTGTCACAGGTAGCGGTGGCTCGGTCTGTGGCCCTGGCGGTCTGGCGTATGTTGGGGAATATTTACAGGGGATAGATATATTTACAGTTCGTGACGCCACCTGTAGTCTCTGGTAATTTGTACCAGCGCTGCTGTAGATCTCTGAGGGGATGGTGAGGCAGCTAGATGTCGGGTCCCCTACAGGTGGGACTCTTCCCTCAGGTCGATGGTTATGGTGGGGTTGTGCAGGCATGCAATTAAATAACTCAGTCTTACACCGTCAGCGTCTTTCCATACCTTTTACTTGTTAGATGGTAAGGCAGGTCCCAGGGAGGCTGATGGGGTTGATGGAGGATGAGTTTTGAGGCAACGGCTGAGCAAGGCAGGGGCCTCCTTTACTTTCCAATGATGATGAGTCCAACCAGCATAAAGCGTAGTTCACTCCTGAAACTTCAGCTATTTCAAAGCTGTACTGCCCGGTCAGTTTTGTGGTGGAGCCTTCCAGTGATGAAACTAGGTTCTTCTATGCTTGGCCTAGCTCAAAGTTCCTATTCCACCTGACCCCTGTTACGTACTGACACTTCAAGGGCTGCTTTCTGTTACCTAAGGTCCAGTAAGCCTCTGGTTTTTCTACCACTATGCGTGAAGCTATAGTGATGCTTCGGTCCCCAGTGACCGGTGACAATGTGCAGGACTTCTCCAATCCTTTAGCACTTCTAATTCCTTCCACTGTGCCTTTCGCCTTGTCCGCGCTTGTAGCATAAGCATCCCTCACTTCCAAAGGTTATATAAGTCAATCACTTTCTTAACTTCTTTCTTGAGCTTGTTGCCAGAATCTCAGTAATCCACTAGGCAGGAGCACGTCTCTGAACCTTCACTGTCCTTGAGACAGGCGTCTGAAGTATCTGCAACTCCCTCTTCCTTCTCAATAGATGTCTCAGTATATCTGCCAGTGGGGCACAGCTCTGACCAGGCTGAGGTGATCTTGCTCCCCTCTACTGGCCTCCACTTCTCTGAACTGCCCACAGACCCAGGCTGGACCACTTCCTCCCTCCACGTCCAGGCTAGACTGACTGACTTCACTGAATGACCCCTGACCACTCCCTGACGAGTGACTAAATACTCTAAGGGTGTGTCTAAGTGTGTATTGGAATGAATGTTCATTGAGCATTGAACTGCTATCTCTCCACACATCCTCCAGGGTACTGCGTGTGCCTTCACACCAGGGCTACACACTAGGGCACCACAATCGGACTAGGGCTCCATAATATTGCACAAAACAAATGTCCACTCAGGTCCATCATCTGTCACTGGAACTATAGGGGGTTCCCATGTTAATGGCAGAACAAAGACTCCGGAGAAGCGACGGCTCCAACAGCCCCTCACATAAAATTCTGTGAAATATGCTCTCCCAAATCCAACTCTCCCCTCCTAAGCCCCCCTGTGCCTAAACCGCAGTAAAAGGCCACATATTTCCCATTATTGAATACAAACACATGAGCCATGCACACAGTGACCAAGCCTGTAGGGACATTTTTCACACCACCAGAAGACTGAAACATAAAAAAGCACAGTAAAACGTCAAGGTATACCCGTATCAGAGCAGTCCCTGACAAATGTATTTATTCTCTAACTGATGTATTTAAAAACCTTGTCATATGTATAGTACCTATATGAGCAGGACTCAGAAACGTAATGTCCAATGTGGACACGCTGCAGAGAACGGCCTTTATGTGCATGGTTCACAAAGGAAGGGTGGAAACCTCCCTAGCCTTGCAAAAACAAGAAATCAATTGACTATAAACACAAACACATGAGCCATGCACACAGTAAACAAGCCTGTAGGGACATTGTTCACACCACCAGAAGACTGAAACATAAAAAAGCACAGTAAAACCAACGTATAAAAATACTCTGTTGTAAAAAAAGTAACAGTAAACAGCAAGTGCTAGTAAAAAGATGATAAAACACAGGGTATTTGGTTGATACGTTTTTTGCAAAAAATGTATACTAAGCCGCTCTACCAAACGTCAAGGTATACCCGGATCAGAGCAGTCCCTGACTAAAGTATTTAATCTTTAACTGATGTATTTAAAAACCTGGTCATGTGTATAGTACCTATATGAGCAGGATTCAGAGTAGGGAGGTTTCCACTCCTCCTTTGTGAGCCATGCACATAAAGGCCATTCTCTGCAGCGTGTCCACATTGGACATTACCTTTCTGAATCCTGCTCATATAGGTACTATACACATGACCAGGTTTTTAAATACATCAGTTAGGGATTAAATACAAAAATGCTCCCCCAAGTGGTAAATATATAAATTTGTAAAAACAATATATAATATTTTTTATATAGAAATGTTTGCAAACAGTACAACCATTGAATTAATACATTTTAACCCCGCCGTACTAGTATGGCACTGCGGGAACTGCATTTGTGCCAGCCACAGTACTGGTACGGCACCGCGATCGCCGTGGCCTCACGGTGAGCGCCGTGGAGATCGCGTGCGGGTGTCAGCTGTATGTGACAGCTGACACCCCTCAGCAATGTCCACGATCGCTGCTAGCATCAATCGTGGGCATTTAACCCCTCTGATGCCGCTGTCATTAGTGACAGCGGTATAGAGAAGCATCGCGCAGGGAGGGGTTCCCTGCGAGCTCCACCGGACACGCGATGCGATCGCGTGTTCCGCAGGGTCCTTCAGGTCCTTCAGTGAGGTGGCTTGTGAGCACCTGTGCCGACAAGCCTCCTTCACTGCCTGTCAGATTGCTGATCTGACCGTGCTCTCTAAAGTGTCAGATCAGCGATCTGACTTTATATAGTAATGTCCCACACTGGACAATGTAAAACAGTGAAAAAAAAATATTTTAAGTGTAGAAATATTTTTAAAAAAATCCTAAATAAAGAAATAAAAAATAAATATTTTCCAATAATATATTTCCTTATGCAAATAAAAAACAATAAAAGTACACATATTTGGATCGCCGGTCGTAACGTAAAAAAATAATAAAAGGCAAAAACAATTTTATCATCATACGTGAAAAAAGTGCAATAAAACGTGACAAAAAGACAGATGTAAATAAAAATGGTACCGTTGAATGTGTCATCTTGTCCCCAAAACGAGCCGCCATAGAGAGTCATAGCAAAAAAATAAAAAAGTTATAGCTCGCAGATAAAGCGATGCAGAAACAATTATTTTTTTCTATAAAATAGTTATTATTATATAAAAGCTCCAAACATAAAAAAGTGATATAAATGAGGTATTCGCCGTAATCGTACTGACCGAAGAATAAAACTGCTTTATCAATTTTACCACACGCGAACGGTATAAAAGCCCCCCCCAAAAGAAATCCATGAATGCTGGTTTTTGTTCATTCTAACCCCCACAAATCATAATAAAAAGCGATCAAAAAATGTCACGTGCCCAAAATTGGTACCAATAAAAACATTAACTCGTCCCGCAAAAAATAAGACCTCACATGACTTGTGGGCCAAAATATGCAAAAATTATAGCTCTCAAAATGTGATGATGCAAAAACTATTTTTGTAATAAAAAGCGTCTTTTAGTGTGACAGCTGCCAATCATAAAAACCCGCTATAAATAGTAAATCAAACCCCCTTTATCACCCCCTTAGTTAGGGAAAAATAATAAAATTAAAAAAATGTATTTATTCCATTTTCCCATTAGGAATTAGGGTTGGATGGTAGGGTGTGTTGGGGTTAGGTTTGTGGTTAGGATTTGGGTTATGGTTGGGATTAGGGTTAGGGGTGTTGTTGGGGTTAGGGTTGAGTTAGAATTGGGGGGTTTCCACTGTTTAGGCACATCAGGGGCTCTCCAAACGTGACACGGCGTCTGATCTCAATTCCAGCCAATTCTGCGTTGAAAAGTCAAACGGCACTCCTTCCCTTCCGAGCTCTGCCGTGTGCCCAAACAGTGGTTCCTCGCTGGTCAATTTTTAACCCTTATAACTTCCTACCAAAAAAAAAATTTGTTTCCAAAATTGTGCTAATGTAAAGTAGACATGTGGGAAATGTGTTTTACTAACTATTTTGTGTGATATGACTCTAATTTAAGGACATGAAAACTAAAATTTTGAAAATTGCAAAATTTTCTAAATTTTCCATTTTTTCCTTAAATAAACTAAGTTATGTTGAAGAAATTTTACCACTAACGTGAAGTACAATATGTCACGAGAAAACATTCTCAGGATCATGAAGATCCGTTGAAGCGTTACAGAAGTTATAACCTCATAAAGGGACAGTAGTCAGAATTGTAAAAATTGGCCCGGTCATTAAGCTGCAAACCACCCTCGGGAGTTAAGGGGTTAAGCTTAATTTCACAAAAAAAAAGCAAACTACAAGAAAACTGGTGGCACCTTCCCTTTAAGCAGTGAAATTTCCAATATGGGGTCCCCTGGGGGTTTCTGCTGTTCTGACATCTCAGGGGCTCGGCTAATGGAGTCCACAAGGGGAATCTGTGTTGTAAATGCCAAGCAGCGCTCCTTCCCATCCGATCCCTGCCTTATGCTTACACAGTGGTGTACAACCACATATGTGGCGCTGCCACGATCAGTAAAAGTTGTATAGCAAATCATAGGGTCCATTTTATCCTATTTCCCCTCGTGGAAATTATAAATGCGTTGCCAAAGAAATATTTTAGTGGGAAAAATGTAATTTTTTTGTTATCACATTTATATATTATAAAGTTTTGTGAATCACTTGTAAGATAAAAATGTTCAGTACACACCTAAATGAAGTGCTTGAGGGGTCTAGTTTCCAAAATGGGGTCATTTGTGGGGGTTTCTTCTGTTTTGGTACCTCAGGGGCTCTCCAAACGTGATATGGCCGTCATATACCGACCACCGGGCTCAGCCACTGCCTTCATTGACCAATTCTCCAGCTGGCTTCTTCACTTTCTCTCTGCTGACATCCCCACCATCATCATGGGTGACTTTAACATCCCTATTGACACCCGCCAGCCAGCAGCCTCCAAACTCCTGTCACTTACTTCATCCTTTGGACTTACTCAGTGGTCCTCCACAGCCACCCACACAGATGGACATACATTAGACCTCATCTTCACCCTCCTCTGTTCCCTATCTAATCTCACAATCTCTCCCCCTTCCCCTATCAGACCACCACCTTCTCACCTTCTCATCCCTGTCCTCTTCACCTGCCCCCTATGTCCAGCCACTGGCACATCCTCGCAGAAACCTCGCACACCTAGACATTCACAGACTCTCAGACTCTCTTCTACCTCTGTCCTCCATATCTTCACTCCATGACACAGACAGCGCCACCGCTTTCTATAACACCACCCTCACATCTGCCATAGACTCAGTCGCCCCTCTCATGCACGGCAAAGTGCGACGAATCAATAGGCAACCCTGGCACAACAATCTCACCAAAAAACTTCGACAATCATCCAGGGTTGCGGAGCGGCATTAGAAGAAAACACGACTGCCAGACGACTTCACTGCTTTCAAACAAGCTACATTTGCCTTCAAAATAGCCCTCACCTCTGCTAAACAGACCTATTTCACAAACCTTGTGAGTCGCACGTACCAGGGCTTACGGGGTACTCGGCACCGAGCCCGATCACTTCAATGGGGGAGAGGTCACGGGTAGCGCAGCTCGGTCCGTTGCCCTGGGCGCTCATTCAAAGGGGGATATTTACAGGGGATTTAGAAATTGTTTGTGACGCCACCTGTGGTCTCTGATCAGGGTGACCAGCGCTGCAGGATGAATCCTCAGAGGGGTTGTTACTGGGCAGCAAGGTGTTAAGTCTTCCACAGGTAAGACTGGTCCCTTGAGGTATATGGCGGTGCAGGGGTGCAGGACAATAAGGCAGACACACACAATAAAGTCTCTTTTCTGTACCTTTACTGTTGTGGGTTCAGGCACATCCCGGGAGGCTGTCAGGGTGGAGAATGCACATTCAGTAATCACTGAGTAGGTGTAAGGCCTCCTTTCCTCTTCATTTATGTGTGAGTTTCTAACCTGCATAAAGCCAAGTTTAACTCCGTGTGAAACAGCTACGCCCGGCTGACATTGTGGTGGAGCCTTCTTGTGGACAGAACTAAGTCTATCTGGCTGATCAGGCCTGACTCCTGTTCTTCCTGACCCCGGTTACGTATCAGCACTAAAGGGCCCCTCTGCGACCTGAAGTCCAGCAGGGTCTCCGGTTTCTCCCACTAGCCGTGAAGGAACTAGCAAGCTCGGACCCGGTGTCCGGTTGTGCAGAGTGGAGGACAGCTATCGTTGCTATTTTTCCTCAGTCACTCTCTCTCTCTATCCACTCGCCTGTCGTCCTACTCACACCCTTAACATAAGCACAGGCAACAGTAGTCGTCAGCTTCCTTCTATCCACCGCTCACTGACCGTTCCTCAGTCGACTCGTTGTTACAAAAACTGTAGCTCCCTTCCTTCTTCTCCTTCATAGGCTCTGTCCAGAGTAGCTATCAGGACTTTCCGTCAGACTGATCCATGCACACTCTGAGAGTCACTTTCCACGTTCATAGGGAACTAACAGTCAGCCTGTTCTGAGGTAACAGCTTGACTTTCTTCCTCTGTCTCATCTGACAGGAATCACACTAGCCCAGACTCCAAAAGGAAAAGGAAAGATAGATCTACTGCTACGTCTCCCACACCCTTATATACTCTAAAGGGGCTCCCTGTGGTGGAACTATAGGGAAGTGTGGAGTGTGAATGAATATCAGGTGATTGTGAATTACCTTTCTGTGCATCCTCCTGGGTACATGTGGCAACAAGCGCAGCTGGGCTACACATCCCCCCCTAGTTATATTCAGCACTCCCGGGCTGAAAAAGAAAACAAATTTATAATAAACAACAATAACATAACTCTTCCCTTGCGGGAGGTAAGGACACTTCAAACGTTACAATGTGTACAAATGGCAATAGAAAAATATCAAATACTTTCACACAAATAAATACAAGATTCTTGTGGAGGACCCGTACCAAACCTCCCACGGTGGTCCTGGGTGGGCTGCAGGACTTATCTACTGCAAACCTCACTCAAAGCCACACCTTATGGGTTTTTCTTCAGAGGTAGAATGGCTTTACGTAAAACCAAGATGGGGCACCAAGTGCCAACTATTTACATTAAAGTTTTTGGGCTGGCAAAGTCCTCAGCCACGCAGTCCTTGGCCTAAGAACATTTCACATATCACTGAATACTTCACTACACATTACCCAACTGGGGTATACTTTGTATCATATTATGCAAACATCATCACATATCAATAAAGTGCAATTCTTCATAACTTTTTACAGTTCAGTAAACCCTGTCTGGGTCCTACTGTTCTTCTTTGAATATGGTGGTTACTCCTTCCATACCTGGGGCTGGAAGTACGCGGTGCTTTCTGGAACGCATCACCAGAAGATCATGTCCTGCTACCTGGGTCTGGGTAGCTACAGTCCTCTTTACAATTTTGCGACTTGCTGGAGGCCTTACAGGTGCCTCTTCTGAATACAGATTTGGCTCAAAAGGAGTCGCACTAACAGTCACTACGCTCTGTTGTGTTGCAGAATAGGACGCAGGTGCTCGCAGTGGCTCAGTTGGAGACGCACTAGCCTGTTGCGTTGCAGAATAGGATGCAGGATAGGATGCAGGTGCGCGGCCGGGCGCTGATGTGGCTGGGGCTTGGGATGCTGAGACACGGGGTACGTTTCCAGCTTCATGGACGGGGTTGCTGACTCGGGAGACATTCAGGGCATACCACCCCTTAAGACCCCAGTGCCGCGTGTAGGTGACAACATCCCCTTTTAACAGGTTAGACCCCACATCGCAGCGGTCACTAAGATCTCCTGAGAGAACCCGGGCTCGCATATGTAACCCCATACTCCTCGGGACTTGGAGGCACACACCGTCCCCTGTCGCCGCGGCTCCCGGAGCGTACCTTCATCTCGCCGGACGATCTCCTTGTCTGCAAGATTCTGCTCCCGGTACCTCCAGTAAAGCTGCTGCACCTCTCGCTGCTCCTGCTGCTGCCGCTGCTCCTGCTCACGGCGTCGCCACACGTTCTTCTTCTGGGCGGCGTATTCCACGTTGTCCAGGAGCTCCATCTCCTCCCAGTCGATCTCCATCGCTTGCGGCTGGGTGTCTTCCGTCGTCGTCCCTACCGGGGGACTGCATTCCGCTGCGGCCTCTGGTTCCAGGCCTGGCTGGCATTCTGGTCCGGGTAGGGCCTCAGCCTCCTTCCCTCCCGCCGCGTCCTCGGCGGAGTCAGGATCAGCTCTTTTGGGGCCGGCCTCCGGTTCTTCATCAGCCGCTGGGTCCAGTGGTGGCGCGGGTGGCATTTGCGCATCTTGAGGGGAGAGCAGTGGGTCCCACAGCAGCCGCTGTTTCAGGGCACGCCAGCTTTGCTCCATCGCCTCCATCTCTGCGCGGTGTCGGGCCATATCCCTCAGCGCCGCATCCACCTCCTCCACTTTCTGCATTCTCCGGTCATCCGCCCGACCTGGGGACGGTTCAGGCACAGGCAGCAGCTCTTCAGGGGAACGGGGTCTGCGCACCGCCATTCCTCCACACAGCGTCTCCTGTCCTTCCGCCATCTCTCTCCAGGCCAGACTGTGTGTTTCATCTGGAACACTCTGGATTTTTCCGTGGAGACGGGACTTTTGCTTTCTCTTCTTGGCATAGAGGATGAAGAGGAGGCGGATCTCCCTTGCAGTAGGGCAGGCTCGGACATTGTAATAGCACTTAGACAGGGCGCCCATCACTTTCGCGCCACAGGGGGGGTACGCCCACGAATACACGCCTACCTTCTTCACCAGCGCCTCAGGGCGCGAATATGGCGGCAAAATGGCGGAAAATGGCGCCAAAAGTCACAAAAACTGCACACAGTCTTTTTGCACAAAACAGTCCACATAGGCACACAGGACTCACATATAGTAAGCTTCGGATCCTGTTCGTGACGCCAAGTTAGATGAGTCGCACGTACCAGGGCTTATGGGGTACTCTGCACCGAGCCCGATCACTTCAATGGGGGAGAGGTCACGGGTAGCGCAGCTCGGTCCGTTGCCCTGGGCGCTCATTCAAAGGGGGATATTTACAGGGGATTTAGAAATTGTTCGTGACGCCACCTGTGGTCTCTGATCAGGGTGACCAGCGCTGCAGGATGAATCCTCAGAGGGGTTGTTACTGGGCAGCAAGGTGTTAAGTCTTCCACAGGTAAGACTGGTCCCTCGAGGTATATGGCGGTGCAGGGGTGCAGGACAATAAGGCAGACACACACAATAAAGTCTCTTTTCTGTACCTTTACTGTTGTGGGTTCAGGCACATCCCGGGAGGCTGTCAGGGTGGAGAATGCACATTCAGTAATCACTGAGTAGGTGTAAGGCCTCCTTTCCTCTTCATTTATGTGTGAGTTTCTAACCTGCATAAAGCCAAGTTTAACTCCGTGTGAAACAGCTACGCCCGGCTGACATTGTGGTGGAGCCTTCTTGTGGACAGAACTAAGTCTATCTGGCTGATCAGGCCTGACTCCTGTTCTTCCTGACCCCGGTTACGTATCAGCACTAAAGGGCCCCTCTGTGACCTTAAGTCCAGCAGGGTCTCCGGTTTCTCCCACTAGCTGTGAAGGAACTAGCAAGCTCGGACCCGGTGTCCGGTTGTGCAGAGTGGAGGACAGCTATCGTTGCTATTTTTCCTCAGTCACTCTCTCTCTCTATCCACTCGCCTGTCATCCTACTCACGCCCTTAACATAAGCACAGGCAACAGTAGTCGTCAGCTTCCTTCTATCCACCGCTCACTGACCGTTCCTCAGTCGACTCGTTGTTACAAATACTGTAGTTCCCTTCCTTCCTCTCCTTCATAGGCTCTGTCCAGAGTAGCTATCAGGACTTTCCGTCAGACTGATCCATGCACACTCTGAGAGTCACTTTCCACGTTCATAGGGAACTAACAGTCAGCCTGTTCTGAGGTAACAGCTTGACTTTCTTCCTCTGTCTCATCTGACAGGAATCACACTAGCCCAGACTCCAAAAGGAAAAGGAAAGATAGATCTACTGCTACGTCTCCCACACCCTTATATACTCTAAAGGGGCTCCCTCTGGTGGAACTATAGGGAAGTGTGGAGTGTGAATGAATATCAGGTGATTGTGAATTACCTTTCTGTGCATCCTCCTGGGTACATGTGGCACCAAGCGCAGCTGGGCTACACACTTGTATCTTTATTATCCTACAACCCAAAACAACTGTTCAGCACATTCAACTCTCTCCTCCGCCCACCACTGCCACCTCCAACTCCCCTCATCTCTGCCGAGGACTTTGCCACCTACTTCAAAAACAAGATCGACCAAACAAGGCAAACCTTTACTGTTCCACCACCCCAACCACTCCATATACCAGACCTCTGCCCTTCCCTACTAACCTCCCTCTCCAACTTCACTGAAGGAGAGCTTACTCATCTCCTTTCCAAATCACACCTCACCACCAGTGCACTTGACCCCATCCCTTCCCACCTGCTCCCCAACCTCACTAACACGCTCATCCCAGCCCTAACCCATCTCTTCAACCTATCGCTATCTTCTGGTACCTTTCCCTCTGCCTTCAAACATGCCACCATCACACCCATCCTCAAAAAAACAAACCTTGACCCAACTGCTATGCCCAGCTATCGCCCAATATCATTGCTCCCGTTTGCTTCCAAACTCCTTGAGCAGAATGTCCACGTTCAACTTTCCTCCCATCTCTCATCTAACTTTCTCCTTGACAACCTCCAATCTGGCTTCCGCCCCCACCACTCCACTGAAACTGCCCTGACCAAAATTACTAATGACTTACTCACAGCCAAAGCTAACAGACAGTTCTCCATCCTCCTCCTCCTTGACCTGTCCTCTGCCTTTGACACAGTCGACCGCTGCCTACTGCTACAGATTCTTACCTTGGCATCAAAGACCTTGCCCTGTCCTGGATCGCCACTTACCTTTCCGACCGCACATTCAGCGTCTCCCACTCCCTCACTACTCATCCCGCCCTCTCTCTGGAGTCCCTCAAGGCTCTGTCCTAGGGCCCCTACTTTTTTCCATCTATACCCTTGGCCTAGGACAACTCATAAAGTCCCATGGCTTCCAGTACCACCTGTATGTGGACGACACTCAGATCTACCTCTCTGGCCCAGATGTCACCTCTCTGCTGTCCAGAATCCCGGAGTGTCTATCAGCCATATCCTCCTTCTTCACCTCTCGCTTCCTAAAACTCAATGTAGACAAAACTGAACTCATCATCTTTCTTCCATCTCGCGTATCTTCCCTACCCGATCTATCTATTATGGTAAATGGCATCACGATCTCTCCCGCACCTGAAATCCGCTGCCTCGGAGTAACTCTCCACTCTGCCCTGTCCTTCAAACCACACATCCAAACTCTTGCCACCTACTGTCGCCTCCAACTTAAAAACATTTCCAGAATCCGTCCCTTCCTCAACCCTCAATCTACTAAAACTCTTGTGCATGCCCTCATCATCTCCCGCCTCGATTACTGCAACACCCTCCTCTGTGGCCTCCCCGTCAACTCTCTTGCACCACCCCAGTCTGTCCTAAACTCTACTGCCCGACTAATCCACCAATCCCCTCGCTACTCCCCTGCTTCTCCCCTCTGCAAATCCCTCCACTGGCTCCCAATTCCCAACGAATCCAGTTCAAACTACTAACACTGACCTACAAATCCGTCCACAACCTGTCTCCTCCCTATATCTCTGAACTAATCTCCCAATATCTTCCTTCACGTAATCTTCGATCCTTCCAAGACCTCCTACTATCCTCCACACTTATTCGTTCCTCACACAACCGCCTCCAAGATTTCTCCCGAATTTTCCCCCATCCTCTGGAATTCCACTTACATGTACGATTATCCACCACCCTTGGATCCTACAGACGGAACCTGAAAACCCATCTCTTCAGGAAAGCCTACAGCCTGCAATAACCATTCCGCCTCGCCACCACCACTCGAGCTTCTGCCTCGCCGCCACCACCAGAGCTGCCGCCTTGCCGCCACCACCAGAGCTGCCGCCTCACCACCACCTAGGCTGCCGCCTCACCACCACCAGGCTGCCGCCTCACCACCACCAGAGCTGCCGCACTCCCGACCTTCTGTTTCTTCCCCATTATCCCGTAGAATGTAAGTCCGCAAGGACAGGGTCCTCTCCCCTCTGTACCAGTCTGTCATTGTAAATTAGTTTACTGTAAATGATATCTATAACTTTGTATGTTTCCCCTTCTCATGTGCAGCACCATGGAATTAATGGCGCTATATAAATAAATAATAATAATAATAATATGGCATCTATTCCAGGTAAATTTACATTCTAAATGCCAAATGTTGCTTTGTCCTTTCCGAGCCCGGCTGTGTGTCCAAGCAGAACTTTTTGTCTACATGTCTACAATATCGCCACACTCAGAAGAAAATGAGTGACAAACTTCGATGTCCAATTTGTCACGGTACCTCTTGCAAAAATGGAAAATTTGGGGATAAACAATATTTCCGTGAAAAAAATGAAAATGCTCAATATGACGACCTAATGTTCTAAAATTCTGTGTACTACCAGTGAATGCAAAATACTCACTATACCCCTGGATAATATCAATACAGATATGAAGATATGCTAAATAGGCACTTCCAAATTAATTATAAATCCAAAAGAACAAAGGAAGCATAACATGCCATAAAAAGTTCAATTTTATTATAGAAAAAGTCAAAAGCAACAATGCATAAAGATTAAAAAAGTAGGGACAATAATACAAATACAGCCACATGCAAATCAGGATATAGTTAATATTAGTGGTATATTGCACATATAGGTTTTGGAGATTAAAGAAAAAATATATATTTTCAAAGTAAGAGATATATAAATAAATATCTCCCAAAATAAGCAAGTGCTTAAAAGTAAATGATCAAACAAATATACCAGCAAGTGTCCACATCCCCTTGGAGGAAGCTATAGTGCGAAACGCGCGTCGGGGTGTCCAGCCGCTCTCAGGTATATACTCTCTCCATATTTTGTGCTCCTAATCACTTTTTTGAAGCTGGCCAGGATTGTGGCAGTGCATTTTTACCTCCTAATCCCAGCCAGGTTCATAGTGCTTACAAGCTAGACAGCAGAAATGTCCGGTGAGCTGTAAATAAAAGAAAAGCGTTAATATCTCAAGAACAGCGATAGCTTCCAATAAGCAGAAAATTGCAAAAGTGCTTGTTTTTACAGGCACTATCAGACAATATCCATCTATGAAGATGGGAATAACTTTTAATAGCATCATGTGCTTTATTGATGATTATTTCATGTCTATGGTCAGATCTAACCTTTCACTGTCAGTATTGCTTATAACAATTAACCCCTTCCCAGTCTGGTGATTTTACACTTTTGCACTTATGTTTTTTCCTCCCGTTCTTCCAAAAGCCATAATTTTTTTACTTTTCCGACAAAATATCTGGATAAGGTTTTTTTTGACAAGTTGTAGTTTAGAGTGACACCATTAATTTTGCCATTCCATGCACTGGAAAAATAGAAAAAAATAAAAGTGTGGTGAAATTGTGCAAAAAAACTTTTCTCAATTCCACAATTGCCTTTTGGGTTTTGTTTTTATGATGTTCATTGTGGTGTAAAAAGGGCATAAGATTATGATTCTCTAAGTCAGTCCAAGTACAAAAATACCAAACTTGTAAAGTTATTTATTTTTTTTTAAAGGGAATCTGTCATTAGGATCAACTCTCTTAAGCTATCTATATGGATATGTGGGTCATGGGAGGCTGGGTGAAGTGATGTCTTGATAGCTGTGATCCGATGTCTTATTCCAGAGAAATCCATGTTTTTCTTGTATGTAGGTGGGCTGCTTCGGGCTGTGGGCCGGACGCTGATCTGTATGAGAGTCTGCCTCCAGAGCTAATCTTACATGAAGGAGTTACCCGTGAAATGTGTAATGGCCGCTCTCTGCTCCTGATCTCACTGTAGAGCTGTGTGTGATTATAACTGACACATCTGCAGGTTTCTCTCAGCTTCCATCTCACAGGCAGACAGGACAGGGTTGTAATATTGTTGTAATACAGTAGAGCTGTGAGAGCTGCAGCTGCTAATGTTTTTAAGGAGAAAAAGATCAGTTCTACTGTTCTGTGTTAGTTCTATGCCTCACACTAGTAATGCCCAATTTTATTTCTAATAATCTCTGGAGGCAGACTCTCATGCAGATCAGTGTCCGGCCCATAGTCCTGAACAGTTCATTTTGCATGTGGGAAAAATGTGGATTTCTCTAGAATCCCACTAAGGGCAACATCTGCAAGGAGTTTGTATGTTCTCCCCGTGTTTGCGTGAGCTTCCTCCGGGCACTCCGGTTTCCTCCCACACTCCAAAAAAAAAACAAACATACTGATAGGGAATCTATACTGTGAGCCCCATCGGGGACAGCGACGATAATGTGTGCAAACTGTAAAGCGCTGCGGAATATGTTAGCGCTATATAAAAATAAAGATTATTATTATTATTATTATTTAGCACATTATACTTATTTTGGTGAATTGTCATCTATTTTTGTATGCTTATGTTTGTATTTCTTTGCACTTGCACTTTATTGATATATTCATTTGAGGCACTTGCTGGTATATTTGTTTGATCATTTACTTTTAAGCACTTGCTTATTTTGGGAGATATTTATTTATATATCTCTTACTTTGAAAATATATATTTTTTCTTTTTTCTCCAAAACCTATATGTGCAATATACCACTAATATTAACTATATCCTGATTTGCATGTGGCTGTATTTGTATTATTGTCCCTACTTTTTTAATCTTTATGCATTGTTGCTTTTGACTTTTTCTATAATAAAATTGAACTTTTTATGGCATGTTATGCTTCCTTTGTTCTTTTGGATTTACCCTGGATAATATCATTGGGGTGTAGATTCCAAAATGGGGTCCGTTGTGGAAGTTTCTTTTTTTTTTGGTGCCTTACGGGCCGAGCAAATGCAACACGGCACCCACAATCTATATCAGCCAAATTTGTGTTCTAAGATTCTCATGGTGCTCCATCCCTTCCAAGCCCGGCCGTGCATCCAAACACCGCTTTCTGGCCATATGTGGGGTATCGGCGCGCTCAGAAGTAAGTGGGTAACAAAATGTGTGGTCCATATTTTTGTGCTATTTCTTGTAAAAGTGAAAAAAATTGGAGCTAATGCAACATTTTAGAGTAAAATAACAATTTCTTCTTTTTTCATTCGACTTTGTATTAATTCCTGTGTAGTACCTGAAGGGTTAAAAAGTTTCCTGACTGCAGTTCTGAAGTAGTTCAGGGTGCGGTTTTAAAATGGGGTCACTTTTTGAGAGTTTCCAATATATCGGCCCTTCAAAGTCCATATAAATCTGAACAGGTCCCTAAAGAAACAGGTTTTATAAATTTCTTGAAAAAAAATGAAAAATTTCTATTAAACTTTTAACTAGAGATGGGCGATCCCGAACAGTAAAGTTTGGCGTCCTTCAACCAGGCTGGTTATCTACAATAGAGGGGTCCCCATGCTGCTTAATTAAATAATTTAAAAAAACAGTGTGGGGGTCCCTCCCATTTATGACAACCAGTCTTGCCAAAGCAGACAGCTGTGGGCTGGTATTCTTAGACTGGTAAATGGCCACGGATATTGCCCCACATCCAGCCTAAAAATAGCAGCCCGCAGCTGCCCAGAAAAGACACATCTATTAGATGTATCAATTCTGGCACTTTGCCCGGCTCTTCCTACTTGCCCTGTAGCGGTGGCAAGTGGTTAATATTTGTGGGGTTGATGTCACCTTTGTATTGTCAGCTGACATCAAGCCCACGTCTATGAGACACCTATCCATTACTAATCCTATAGTTATATGGTAAATAAACACACAGACAGAATAAAGTACTTTATTAGAAATAAGACTAAACACAGTTTACCATTTTATTTAAAAATAACAAGCACAGTTATACTCACCCAACGCCTAATTCCACCAAAGCAGTCGTTCTTTAGTAATAAACCAAAAATAAAAAATAACCATATCCCTCACCTCTCCGTCATTCTGTCACACGCCGTAATCCATGTCTGGGGGATTAATAGTTTTCAACCTGGACAGTGCCAAGATGCGACCGTCCAAGCAGAGAGCCACTGATGAATGAGCTGCTGCTAGTGCAGCCTCAGTGACCTGCGGTGACATCATCGAGGCTGTGTTCCCTGCTGGGTAGAACCACCGTGACCTCAGTGAGATCATCGCTAGCACCGTGAGAAAAACTGTCACGGTGCTAGCGGGGATCTTACCTAGGTCACAGCAGTTCAGCCCTGCTAGGGACGCAGCCTCAGTGACCGGAGGTAACCTCGATGTTGTCACTGCTGGTCACTGAGGCTGCACTCGCAGCAGCTCATTCACCAGTGGTTCTCAGCCTGGCTTTTTCCTTCTAGTTTTTGCTTGTCACTTATTGATCTGCCGTGAACACCGTTTCTCAATTAATATATTCCTCTATATACATAGAAAAATATTTTCCCATTAAATATTTTATTAGACCCGTTAAAGCGGTAACACGCGAAACGGTCATCGTCCATTCCTGCACTCCCCGAATTCCTCCTTAGCCCGCTTTCCAGACTCAAATGCCTACACCCTAGAGGTGAAATAAAGGATTTTTTGAGACTTTCTGCAACATGGTGAGTGCCGCAAGGATATGTCTATTTCATTGCTGAGCACCATAATATTGTTGCATGTGCTGAAGGAATTCAGTTAAATAGAGGACCATTAGTTAAGAGACATGAGACTGCTGTTTGGCTCTGGTGCAGTTCACTTTTTATTCTTCTATTGAGCCATTAATATATGATAACTCGTGAACATTGGGTGTAGAAGAGAGGTGAAGATCGCATCTGTGTTTGATGAACATGCTGAAAATGTCATTTTTACTGGATTGTCCATCGACAACATCAAGGACATCAGAGATCTTCAAAAACTCACGATGAATGAAGCATTGGGATTTTACTACATTGTGTAAATGTATCAGCAAAGATATGATTCCACGGATATTAAGGATTTAAAAACAATCCCCACTGTAATTTATAATCCCACCTTTATGGATGAATGGAACCAGGTTCTTAGTAATTGTTCCATAAATTTGATGCGACTCATTGCATTTGAGGCAAATCATTCTGCTCATTAAACTATTTGAGCCTCTACAGCAATTATATTTGTTGGGCTGTGTCCAAACCCAGCGGCATGGCATTATGTTCAGTTTAATTACACAATGTGAATACTTTCTCAACTAATAAGTGCTCACATTGTAGCTCATATATAGACATTTAGTTGCATGTTTTTTTTTTTTTTTCTGTTTGGCACCTAGAACAGATGAGAATTATGAAGCTATATTGGAGATGTGGACTATCGGCAACAGCAAATATCATGTCCTTGCCGGCCTTCTATTATCAGAGAACATGATTCTGTTGGTGCTCTTATCTCTGTATTCTTGTGTTTGTAGTCACCAAATTATTAGAGCATTTTTTGCCACTTATATCATTCAATCCGTATTTTCCTTTTTTATATGGATAGCGCACATTGTTTTGTTGTTGTATAGGGGGTGTGTATAATACACACCCCCTATACGAGCTGTTCTTGAAGCAGAAGAGCACATTCAGCAGACGTCTAATCCTACTAAGGTGCAAGAAGGAGAAATTCAGGAAATCGTTTGTACCTACTGCTATGGGGATGTATAATAATTTCCTAAGGGTGGTAGAAAATAATGACTGATGGCTGGTGTACTAATGTCAATTAACATTATCTTATATATACCTGAACTACACACTTTTATTTATTATGTAATGTTGGTACACCTGTGCAAGATTTGTGTTTAATATTATATGTACTGCTGTTTGTATTGCTGCTGTAATACTGTAATTTCCCGGGATCAATAAAGTGTTATCGTATCGTATTTGCAATTTCATACGCAAATGTTTTGTATGTTAATTGTATCATAATGTCATAGGAGGTTGTTCTCCTATATATTGCTTCCGTTAGGACACTCATGCTATATTCTATGACTAAGGGCCTCGACCAGAAACTCGTCAGAATGTCTTCGTTCTTATCCTGTCTGGATTCATTTTAACGATATGAAATAAAGGAGAAGTTTTTTATCCA
This sequence comes from Oophaga sylvatica, assembly GCA_033576555.1. Lineage (NCBI taxonomy): Eukaryota > Metazoa > Chordata > Amphibia > Anura > Dendrobatidae > Oophaga > Oophaga sylvatica. Next base: position 35,815 of record JARQOD010005744.1, read on the forward strand.
TGTCCAGCTGGTCAATCCTTCTTTTTCTTTTTTTTTGCTCATATCTGGTGGTCAGACGGACTTTGGATCCCAGCTGCGACATTGGAGGCTACCTACTATTCACACGGTGAGGCTCATTTCCCTTTGGTTTTCTCTTTGAATGTTGTCTGGGTCTTCTCTTTTCCATGTGCCTTCCAAACAGCTGTGCCAACTCCATGTGTCCACCTTGCCCTGCAGCTCACAAGCTCAGCCTAACAACTATACATACTATGAAAAATGAATAAATATATGTATACTGCACTGTATATACAGGAATGTGTGAGAGTGGAGAATCGAGGTCAGGTTTCTTGCCATACTAAGGCTCCTGAGGACACAAGTATTTCTTAACTATAAAGCAAACATTTGGGATTATATCACCACGCCAGCACGGCGCCACCCTGTATGATAGGTAGGCTACATCATGCCGATCATGCAGCACTCCATGCCAAAGATTTAGGGCGCACCCTTAACCACATTCCTAGCTTCACCCATTCACTCTTTTATTTTACTCTGTTAAAATGTTAAACTGTTGCTAAACCCATCCAATGGCTGGTTCCATTATAGGAAGAGAGTAATGGAAAGCAGCTTAGGAGTGATTCATCACTAGGTGCAGAGCCCAACTGTCCCCACTGACTGTAATGAGCTCTTCAACCTCTGTCCAGATGTCCAGCATATTTTACACCTAAGTTCTTGTTCCTGTAAGTGCACACTAAGGCTGTCTCCTCAGTGCTCCTCACTTCTCTCGGGTTGTCTCCTCAGTGCTCCTCACTACTCTCGGGCTGTCTCCTCAGTGCTCCTCACTACTCTCGGGTTGTCTCCTCAGTGCTCCTCACTACTCTCGAGTCGTCTCCTCAGTGCTCCTCACTACTCTCGGGTTGTCTCCTCAGTGCTCCTCACTACTCTCGGGTTGTCTCCTCAGTGCTCCTCACTATTCTTGAGTTGTCTCCTCAGTGCTCCTCACTACTCTCGGGTTGTCTCCTCAGTGCTCCTCACTACTCTCGGGCTGTCTCCTCAGTGCTCCTCATTACTCTCGGGTTGTCTCCTCAGTGCTCCTCACTACTCTCAGGTTGTCTCCTCAGTGCTCCTCACTACTCTCGGGTTGTCTCCTCAGTGCTCCTCATTACTCTCGGGTTGTCTCCTCAGTGCTCCTCATTACTCTCTGGCTGTCTCCTCAGTGCTCCTCACTACTCTCGGGTTGTCTCCTCAGTGCTCCTCACTACTCTCGGGCTGTCTCCTCAGTGCTCCTCACTACTCTCGGGTTGTCTCCTCAGTGCTCCTCACTACTCTCGGGTTGTCTCCTCAGTGCTCCTCACTACTCTCGGGTTGTCTCCTCAGCGCTCCTCACTACTCTCGGGTTGTCTCCTCAGTGTTCCTCACTACTCTCGGTTGTCTCCTCAGTGTTCCTCACTACTCTCGGGTTGTCTCCTCAGCGCTCCTCACTACTCTCAGGTTGTCTCCTCAGCGCTCCTCACTACTCTCGGGTTGTCTCCTCAGTGCTCCTCACTACTCTCGGGTTGTCTCCTCAGTGCTCCTCACTACTCTCGGGTTGTCTCCTCAGTGCTCCTCACTACTCTCGGGTTGTCTCCTCAGTGCTCCTCACTACTCTCGGGTTGTCTCCTCAGTGCTCCTCACTACTCTCGGGTTGTCTCCTCAGCGCTCCTCACTACTCTCGGGTTGTCTCCTCAGTGTTCCTCACTACTCTCGGGTTGTCTCCTCAGTGTTCCTCACTACTCTCGGGTTGTCTCCTCAGCGCTCCTCACTACTCTCAGGTTGTCTCCTCAGCGCTCCTCACTACTCTCGGGTTGTCTCCTCAGTGCTCCTCATTACTCTCTGGCTGTCTCCTCAGTGCTCCTCACTACTCTCGGGTTGTCTCCTCAGTGCTCCTCACTACTCTCGGGCTGTCTCCTCAGTGCTCCTCACTACTCTCGGGTTGTCTCCTCAGTGCTCCTCACTACTCTCGGGTTGTCTCCTCAGTGCTCCTCACTACTCTCGGGTTGTCTCCTCAGCGCTCCTCACTACTCTCGGGTTGTCTCAGCGCTCCTCACTACTCTCGGGTTGTCTCCTCAGTGCTCCTCACTACTCTCGGGTTGTCTCCTCAGTGCTCCTCACTACTCTCGGGTTGTCTCCTCAGTGCTCCTCACTACTCTCAGGTTGTCTCCTCAGTGCTCCTCACTACTCTCGGGTTGTCTCCTCAGCGCTCCTCACTACTCTCGGGCTGTCTCCTCAGTGCTCCTCACTACTCTCAGGCTGTCTCCTCAGTGCTCCTCACTACTCTCGGGTTGTCTCCTCAGCGCTCCTCACTACTCTCGGGCTGTCTCCTCAGTGCTCCTCACTACTCTCGGGTTGTCTCCTCAGTGCTCCTCACTACTCTCGGGTTGTCTCCTCAGTGCTCCTCACTACTCTCGGGTTGTCTCCTCAGTGCTCCTCACTACTCTCAGGTTGTCTCCTCAGTGCTCCTCACTACTCTCGGGCTGTCTCCTCAGCGCTCCTCACTACTCTCGGGCTGTCTCCTCAGTGCTCCTCACTACTCTCGGACTGTCTCCTCAGTGCTCCTCACTACTCTCAGGCTGTCTCCTCAGTGCTCCTCACTACTCTCGGACTGTCTCATATTTATTAATGACCTTGTAGGGGCATACAGAGTAGTATTTCAATATTTGCAGATGACACTAAACTCTGCAGGGTAATAAATACAGAGGAGGATAATTTTACATTACAGGAGGATTTATGTAAACTAGAAGCTTGGGCTGATAAATGGCAAATGAGCTTTAATGGGGATAAATGTAAGGTCATGCACTTGGGTAGAACAAACAAGATGTAGAATTGTGCTTAATTGTAAAACACTGGGCAAAACTGTCACTGAAAAAGACCTGGGTGTATGGGTGGACGACAAACTCACATTTAGTGGCCAATGTCAGGCAGCTGCTGCCAAGGCAAATAAAATAATGGGATGCATTAGACGAGGCATAGATGCTCATGAGGAGAACATAATTTTACCTCTATACAAGTCACTGGTGCGACCACACTTAGAATACTGTGTGCAGTTCTGGTCTCCGGTGTATAAGAAAGACATAGCTGAACTGGAGCGGGTGCAGAGAAGAGCGACCAAGGTTATTAGAGAACTGGGGGGTCTGCAATACCAGGACAGGTTATTAGAGAACTGGGGGGTCTGTAATACCAGGACAGGTTATTACACTTGGGGTTATTTAGTTTGGAAAAACGAAGGCTTAGGGGTGATCTTATTACAATGTACAAATATATGAGGGGACAGTACAAAGACCTTTCTAATGATCTTTTTACTCTTAGACCTGTGACGGGGACGAGGGGGCATCCTCTACGTCTGGAGGAAAGAAGGTTTAGTCATAATCACAGATGCAGATTCTTTACTGTAAGAGCAGTGAGACTATGGAACTCTCTGCCGTCTAATGTTGTAATGAGGGATTCCTTACTAACATGTAAGAAGGGACTGGATGCCTTTCTTGAAAAGTATAATATTACAGGCTATATTCACTAGTTTCCTAGATACAGCGTTGATCCAGGGAGCTAGTCTGATTGCCGTATGTGGAGTCGGGAAGGAATTTTTTTTCCCAAATGTGAAGCTTACTGTTTTCCACTTGGTTTTTTTTTTGCCTTCCTCTGGATCAACATGTTAGGGCAGGTTAGGATAGGATATGGGTTGAACTAGATGGACTTAAAGTCTTCCTTCAACCTTAATAACTATGTTACTAATAACTATGTCTCCTCAGTGCTCCTCACTACTCTCCTCTAGGGTTGTCTCCTCAGTGCTCCTCATTACCCTCCGGCTGTCTCCTCAGTGCTCCTCACTACTCTCGGGTTGTCTCCTCAGTGCTCCTCACTACTCTCGATTTGTCTCCTCAGTGCTCCTCACTACTCTCGGGTTGTCTCCTCAGTGCTCCTCACTACTCTCGGGTTGTCTCCTCAGTGCTCCTCACTACTCTCGGGTTGTCTCCTCAGTGCTCCTCACTACTCTCGGGTTGTCTCCTCAGTGCTCCTCACTATTCTCCGGCTGTCTCCTCAGTGCTCCTCACTACTCTCGGGCTGTCTCCTCAGTGCTCCTCACTACTCTCGAGTTGTCTCCTCAGTGCTCCTCACTACTCTCGGGTTGTCTCCTCAGTGCTCCTCACTACTCTCGGGCTGTCTCCTCAGTGCTCCTCACTACTCTCGGATTGTCTCCTCAGTGCTCCTCACTAGTTCTCACGGGCTGTCTCCCTCAGGCTCCTCACTATCTCTCGTTGTCTCCTCAGTGCTCTCACTACTTTGGGTTTCTCTCAGTGCTCCTCACTACCTCAGGTTGTCTCCTCAATTCCTTATACTCTCAGGGTTTGTCTCCTCAGTGCTCCTCACTGTTCTCGCGCTGTCTCCCTCAGTGTTTCCTCACTCTCTCGGTTGTCTCTCAGTGCTCCTCACTTCTCTCGAGTTGTCTTCCCTCATGCTCCTCACTACTCTCTGGTTGTCTCCTCAGTGCTCCTCACTACTCTCGGGCCTGTCTCCTCAGTGTTCCCTTCACTACTCTAGGATTCTCCATAGCGTTGCTCTCTGCACTAGGGTTTTCTCCACAAGCTTGCTCTCTGCCCTCGAACGGTCTCTTCAGTATTTTTCTCTGCCCTTGAGCTGTCTCCTCAGTGCTCTTCTCTACCTTTGGGTCTTCTACTCAGTGCTCCTCTCGGTTCTCAGGAGTACTCCAGTCCTCACCATTCCTTTTTGACCTCAGGCTGTCTACTCTGTCTCCTCAGTGCACATCTCTGCCCTCAGGCTGTCTTCTCAGCGCTCCTCTCTACCTTCGGAACTTCTACTCAGCACTCCTCTCGGTTCTCAGGCCGTCTCCTCACCATTCCTCTCTCACTTTGTGCTGTCTCCTCAGCGTTCCTCTCTGCTCTTGTGCTGTCTCCTCACCGTTGCTCTCTGCTGTCGTCCTGTCCCCTCAGTGCTCCTCTCGGCCCTTGGGCCATCTCCTCAGCACTTCTCTCTGTTTTCAGGCCTTCTCCCCAGCGCTCCTCTCGGCACTTGTCGTGCTGTCTTCTCAGCGTTCCTCTCTGCTGTCCCCTCAGTGCTCCATCTGCCCTTGGGCTGTCTCCTCAGCACTCCTCTCTGCCTTCAAGCTGTCTTCTGTGCAGGTGCCTGGAAAGATCAGAGAGGTCCGATGCTTGCGCACTGCAGTACTCTGCTCTGCCCTCACCAGGGCAAATCAGTGCGCCTGCGCAGGAGCCGCAACAGAAGCAAGGAAGAGGACGTCATCGCTAGAAGATGGGAGGCGCCGGACCGGACCACGACACCCATGGGACCAGGACCGCAGCGGACGGCGGACCGCCCCTGGGTGAGTAGAATATAACTCGTTTTTCTTCTCTTTCAGGTTACATTGGGAGCTTATCTACAGCATTATAGAATACTGTAGATAAGCCCCAGATGGCGGTGGCTGCAGCTGATGGTCGAAAAATGGGGTGACAGATTCCATTTAATAGGGCAAATACCCAAAGAAACAATATGATAAGAAAAAATGGAAGAGATAAGGGGTCAAAAATGAGTGGGCTGATGTGCAAGACTTAAAAGAGGAGTGCCGTATGTGACGGCAATGTGTATAGGAAGTACAGGGGGGATATACTGTAATACCAGGTAGCAAAAAGTAAAAAAAAGAGCTATAAGATAAATGCATATGTCATGCGGAAGGGACCAACTATCCGTGGGGTGATCACTGACCAAATACCTGTAGTGGTCTCTAGATCCGTCAGTTATTCTGTGACAGCGTTGGCTCCTATCCAGCTCAGTGCCCCCGTTCACAGATGGATCCCCTGTGATCACCCAGTAGAAATATCTCTGCCGTCTCACGACATTTCTCACGATTTATCTACTTTTAAACTTAGGGCCATTAAAAAAGTTATGGAGCCGTCAGAGGCGGCGACAATCGGAGAAAAGTTCTGAATTTTTGTGGATTTTTCGGTTGGACACTACGACCCGCTGGATTCAATGTGAGACGAGATCTGATCCCACAATACTAAATGATCCGGTCTGTGTTTCCTGGGTACGAGCTTTGTGGATTTAGGCCAGTTTTTTCCTTTTCTGTGTCTGAGGCTCCTCAGGTGTTTTCATCAGACTCATTTACATGCCTCGCTGTGATTGGGCTTTTGCTATCATGTGCCTCTATGATTTAGACATATGTGTGTCCTCAGCACAGTGTGCCCATGAGGAAGGCATTCATGAGCTGAAACGCGTTGGTTTGAGCTTTGCTGCTGGGCGATGTGAACACTTTCTACTTTTAATCTGACAAATACTTTGTGGATTTTCCTCCTCATCACGTTCTCGCTGGAATCTTCCTTCGTTTTGCTTCCAAGCCGAATCCTGGACGAGACGAGCGGCTGCACCCACTGACCGCACACGGTGAGCTGACGCCCCAAACCCTTGGAGCTGAGGAGTGCTAGCTCCGGACCAAGCCTCAGTGGTGGCGGTATGGGACGACTATTCATGGCGGGGAGATGTGTATTAGGGTATTGGGGGGATACACGGTAGTAACTGTAGATGGGCTTGTACCAGCGGTCGCACCCTCGGGTCTCATCAGTGACAGTGACAGTGGTTGTGACGTCAGTCATTACATCCTTGTTACATGATCGTATGGATTTACCATAAATACTCCGATCTCTGGACTGCGGGTTCTGAGGGTGACAGATATCACAATCACGTCCTTATCAACTGATGATCTCTGACATTTATTCAAAAAACATTTACAAATGTAATTAGAATATTTGTTTTCTACTAAATGTAGCAAATCTACACTTCAATATTAACACTTTACCCTGTCACATAACAAGAACCAGTAGAGCTCAAAGCAGGATTTACCGACGTGATGTGTGGGAGTGTATCTCTCTGTGAGGAGTCACCTCCAGAGCTGCACTCACTATTCTGCTGTTACATCGTGTCTTATCCTCCAGTCACCTCCAGAGCTGCACCACTATTCTGCTGTTACATCGTGTCTTATCCTCCAGTCACCTCCAGAGCTGCACTCACTATTCTGCTGTTACATCGTGTCTCATCCTCCAGTCACCTCCAGAGCTGCACTCACTATTCTGCTGTTACATCGTGTCTTATCCTCCAGTCCATCCAGAGCTGCAGTCACTATTCTGCTGTTACATTATGTCTTATCCTCCAGTCACCTCCAGAGCTGCACTCACTATTCTGCTGTTACATCGTGTCTTATCCTCCAGTCACCTCCAGAGCTGCACTCACTATTCTGCTGTTACATCGTGTCTTATCCTCCAGTCACCTCCAGAGCTGCATCATTATTCTGCTGTTACATCATGTCTTATCCTCCAGTCACCTCCAGAGCTGCAGTCACTATTCTGCTGTTACATCGTGTCTTATCCTCCGTCACTCCAGAGCTGCATTCACTATTCTGCTGTTACATCTGTCTTATCCTCCCGTCACCTCCAGAGCTGCACTCACTATTCTGCTGTTACATCTGTCTCATCCTCCAGTCACCTCCAGAGCTGCAGTCACTATTCTGCTGTTACATCGTGTCTTATTCCTCCAGTCACCTGCAGAGCTGCATTCACTATTCTGCTGTTACATCGTGTCTCATCCTCCAGTCACCTCCAGAGCTGCACTCACTATTCTGCTGTTACATCGTGTCTTATCCTCCAGTCACCTCCAGAGCTGCACTCACTATTCTGCTGTTACATCGTGTCTCATCCTCCAGTCACCTCCAGAGCTGCACTCACTATTCTGCTGTTACATCGTGTCTTATCCTCCAGTCACCTCCAGAGCTGCACTCACTATTCTGCTGTTACATCGTGTCTTATCCTCCGTCACCTCCAGAGCTGCACTCACTATTCTGCTGTTACATCGTGTCTTCATCCTCCGGTCACCTCCAGAGCTGCACTCACTATTCTGCTGTTACATCGTGTCTTATCCTCCAGTCACCTCCAGAGCTGCATCACTATTCTGCTGTTACATCGTGTCTTATCCTCCAGTCACCTCCAGAGCTGCACTCACTATTCTGCTGTTACATCGTGTCTCATCCTGCAGTCACCTCCAGACTGCACTCACTATTCTGCTGTTACATCGTGTCTCATCTCCAGTCACCTCCAGAGCTGCACTCACTATTCTGCTGTTACATCTGTCTCATCCTCCGTCACCTCCAGAGCTGCACTCACTATTCTGCTGTTACATCGTGTCTCATCCTCCAGTCATCTCCAGAGCTGCAGTCACTATCTGCTGTTACATCTGTCTTTCCTCCAGTCACCTCCAGAGCTGCATCACTATTCTGCTGTTACATCGTGTCTCATCCTCCAGTCACCTCCAGAGCTGCACTCACTATTCTGCTGTTACATCGTGTCTTATCCTCCAGTCACCTCCAGAGCTGCACTCACTATTCTGCTGTTACATCGTGTCTCATCCTCCAGTCACCTCCAGAGCTGCATCACTATTCTGCTGTTACATCGTGTCTTATCCTCCAGTCACCTCCAGAGCTGCACTCACTATTCTGCTGTTACATCGTGTCTCATCCTGCAGTCACCTCCAGAGCTGCACTCACTATTCTGCTGTTACATCGTGTCTTATCCTCCAGTCACCTCCAGAGCTGCACTCACTATTCTGCTGTTACATCAGTCTTATCCTCCAGTCACCTCCAGAGCTGCATCACTATTCTGCTGTTACATCGTGTCTTATCCTCCAGTCACCTCCAGAGCTGCACTCACTATTCTGCTGTTACATCGTGTCTTATCCTCCAGTCACCTCCAGAGCTGCACTCACTATTCTGCTGTTACATCGTCTTATCCTCAGTCACTCCAGAGCTGCACTCACTATTCTGCTGTTACATCTGTCTTATCCTCCAGTCACCTCCAGAGCTGCAGTCACTATTCTGCTGTTACATCGTGTCTTATCCTCCAGTCACCTCCAGAGCTGCATCACTATTCTGCTGTTACATCGTCTATCCTCCAGTCACTCAGAGCTGCATCACTATTCTCTGTTACATCTGTCTTACCTCCAGTCACTCCAGAGCTGCACTCACTATTCTGCTGTTACATCGTGTCTTATCCTCCAGTCACCTCCAGATGCTGCACTCACTATTCTGCGTTACATCGTGTCTTATCCTCCAGTCACCTCCAGAGCTGCACTCACTATTCTGCTGTTACATCGTGTCTTATCCTCCAGTCACCTCCAGAGCTGCACTCACTATTCTGCTGTTACATCATGTCTTATCCTCCAGTCACCTCCAGAGCTGCACTCACTATTCTGCTGTTACATCGTGTCTTATCCTCCAGTCACCTCCAGAGCTGCAGTCACTATTCTGCTGTTACATCTGTCTTATCCTCCAGATCACCTCCAGAGCTGCACTACTCACTATTCTGCTGTTACATCGTGTCTTATCCTCCAGTCACCTCCAGAGCTGCACTCACTATTCTGCTGTTACATCGTGTCTTATCCTCCAGTCACCTCCAGAGCTGCATCACTATTCTGCTGTTACATCGTGTCTATCCTCCAGTCACTCCAGAGCTGCACTCACTATTCTGCTGTTACATCGTGTCTTATCCTCCAGTCACCTCCGAGACTACACTCGTAATCACTATTCGCATCAGTTACATTCTGTCATCTTCTATCCTCCAGTCACCTCCAGAGCTGCACTCACTATTCTGCTGTTACATCTGTCTTATCCTCCAGTCACCTCCAGAGCTGCACTCACTATTCTGCTGTTACATCATGTCTTATCCTCCAGTCACCTCCAGAGCTGCATTCACTATTCTGCTGTTACATCATGTCTTTCTCATCACTCAGAGCTGCATCACTATTCTGCTGTTACCATGGCTATCCTGCAGTCACTCCAGAGCTCATTACTTCTGCTGTTACATCATGTCTTATCCTCAGTCACCTCCAGAGCTGCACTCACTATTCTGCTGTTACATCATGTCTTATCCTCCAGTCACCTCCAGAGCTGCATTCACTATTCTGCTGTTACATCGTGTCTTATCCTCAGTCACCTCCAGAGCTGCATCACTATTCTGCTGTTACATCATGTCTTATCCTCCAGTCACCTCCAGAGCTGCACTCACTATTTCTGCTGTTACATCATGTCTTATCCTCAGTCACCTCCAGAGCTGCACTCACTATTCTGCGTTACATCATGTCTTATCTCCAGTCACCTCCAGAGCTGCACTCACTATTCTGCTGTTACATCATGTCTTATCCTCCATCACCTCCAGAGCTGCATCACTATTCTGCTGTTACATCATGTCTTATCCTCCAGTCACCTCCAGAGCTGCATCACTATTCTGCTGTTACATCGTGTCTTATCCTCCAGTCACCTCCAGAGCTGCACTCACTATTCTGCTGTTACATCATGTCTTATCCTCCAGTCACCTCCAGAGCTGCACTCACTATTCTGCTGTTACATCATGTGCTTATCCTCCAGTCACCTCCAGAGCTGCACTCACTATTCTGCTGTTACATCTGCTTATCTCAGTCACCTCAAGCTCAACCACCTTCGCACTCAGTAGCGATCACTATTCTGCTGTTACATCATGTCTTATCCTCCAGTCACCTCCAGAGCTGCATCACTATTCTGCTGTTACATACGTGTCTTATCCTCCAGT